>JBBDHI010000008.1:11763326-11774840 GCA_037177115.1 Craterocephalus stercusmuscarum
TAAGCTAATACAGTTTTTAGAAAAAAAACATTTATTTACCTTTGAGGATAGACCAATACATCCCAGTCTTTCTCAATAAAAAATTGGAATCTTTCATCTCTCATAATTCAACTTTGTGCTGTTGTCTCTTCAAACATGCCTCCAGTTATTAGCACATGCATTTAGTTGGATTTAGAGGATCTGAAGTCTCAAAGCTCAAGCAGAAATAACTCTAAAACCTGTGCAGACTGTGGAAAACTCCCTCCAGTGCCTCAGCAAACTGCTCTCACAACTGTTTGCTTCTTGGGGACACATACAATGATTATCACATGTAAAACGGGTATATGCCTACCCTTTTAAATCACACAGCCTTTTTACTGTATAACAAACTGACAAAAGCTTCAGCTTCAGCTTCCATGCTACCATTTCCACATCTTTTCCTACAGCAAAGCTTGCTATGGCCATGGCATGTAATTCCTCAATGCTCTCACAGTTACGTGAAGCTGCGAACACCTCTAAATGTCACTAACAATCTTCAAGGCTTCTATTTCCTCTGTTGATCCCATTTAAAAGTGTGTAAGTCAAAAGTCAACAGCTGGAGCGGTAACATTCCCAGCTGGAGTCCCCTGTGGTTGACTATATTATAACCCTGAGGCAAATCATTTTGCTTTAACTGCTCCAATGAGAACATCCAACAGACTTCAGAAACTCCATGAGATAAGTGTGCATATGTCCATGTGAGAAACCATGCTGCAACACTGAGGAAATCTATGAATCCCTTTTACAAACCCAAAACCTTGGTTTTCAAGATCAAGAACATCTGTAAGTACAGCATAGCTTGGTAGCACTGCCTGTGGCTCTCTAAATGACTGCGTCAGCTTGTAGCAGCAGCAGTGATTTTTCTTTTGTTACTGCTACCAAAATGCAACCCGCAGTCACATAAGATCATAGCCCTGTAAATATCTGTTGCAAGGCTTTTCATTTTATGCTCTGCTAACCTTCTGTGGAGAAAATGAGAGATAGCAAGCGGGGAAACCTTTCCCAGTAGTCGATGACATCACTGCTGCAGCAGTTCCACCTCTGCGCTGCTCAATTAATCCTTTCTACAAAGGTCTCTCCACATCTGTTGTCTTTTTCTCCTCTCCCTTTTACTCACACTTCTGCAATGCCACAGTCTTTCCTCTGTGCTGCAGATTAGACCAAGAGTAAGTCATTATAATGCACTGTGCGTCCCAAACCGTCGGGTGAGCACAGGTTGTTTAATCTGTCTAAATGTCTAAATGATAACAGAATGACCACAGTTATTGAGCTCCACATCTTCCCCTGCATACAAGCAATTGTACATCAGATATTGATTACAGAGGCCCACTTAGTGTCAGACAAGGGCAGAATATCATATGAAGTTTTGAGGGACAAGGCAAGGTCAGCCATCTGACATCCAAGGCAACAGAAGCATCACTTCTGTCATCAGGTTCTGACACTTTGAATCCACGGAGGGCACTCTGACAACTTGTGACATCTTTTTTGTGTCAGGCCTGTAGACGCCTCCTGCCTTCTGCAACTTATGCTAATGCCCAGCAGACGTGCGGCCTTATGGTGTGATACTGGAGTCATCTGTTTCCAATTGAGATTCACTCAATGGTTCATCAATTCCATACTGATAAAAAATTACCTTCTGAATGTAAACATGGGGATCAATGGGTTACAATACACACCATCATTTTGAATGAGCTGGGTTATAGTTACATGTACCTGTTATTACCTCAGAAAAGAAAACTTTTTTCATCATGTAAATAACAAAATGGGGTTCAGTGCACTTCCCAAAGATAGGGGCCAGTGACCACAGCACAAACCACTCCTAAAATGGGTCCCCACCAGCCTAAGAACTGACAATCAAATTCTAACAAATATTCAGTGAAAGCTGCCCCTTACTTGGGTAAAACTCTGATGCTCAAGTGCAAGTGAATGCAGCAAATAATGTACCTCTACATCCATACTGGATACATGTTCTTGATCACATTGCAGCATTTATAAAACATCATCTAAGCAGCTGCCCTTGCAAGTGGCAATATTTGCTGTCTTAAGTGTTTACACTTTATGGCAAGGATCTAAATTTCAGAAAACCCAAAGTTGCTATTTCTGATGTTCAATGTTAAATGCCCAAATAATACTGTAAAAACAGATAAAACTTGGGATTTGGCTTAGAGCAAGTTTGGGTTGTTATCTGTTAAGGATATAGCTATGTGGAGCCATACAATCTAGGATTGTCCAAAGTAAATAATTGTTGATATTGGCTGTTGGCTCATGCAAATTTAGCTTTGCTTTCAACATTAGTCTACTACTTTAGTTGCAATAATCTGTTATTTTTTTCCTAAAATGGAAACACCCATTTAAAAGAGTTTTCATACTGTGACACCTTTTTTCTGATTTGTGCCGCTGTCTCATACCACCGTCAAAAACTTTGTCGACCTGCATCTTGAAGTTCCTCAAAATGCAACTCAGAAATATACATGTATAAGTAATGCATCCCCATACAGCCCAAAAGGCTTTGAAGAAAATTAGACAGAAATAGTTCAAATAAGTTAAATACAGAGAGACCCATTATAAATTTACGAGGGTGGTTTGTGATTTCAGTGCTGAATTATTTGACTAAAACATAATTATAACAAAAAAAGTTGAAAATTAATAGCCTGGGGTGTTCTGCAGATGTCAAAGTTTTGATTTGCAAATGAATTACTTTAAAAGAAAATTGTATTTTAAGTTGACAAACAATTTGGAAACCTAAATGTAGATAAATGTACACCATGAATGAATGAATAGAAAAAACAAATGTTCACACAGATTGATTAAAACTAGTAGCATCAGTCTAAACAATATTAATCTGTGATTGGCATTAATAGGCCAATATGAATACATAAAATGTGTGTATCATGATACTCCAAGTAAAGATTTGGATACTTTATATCATAGTTCTGCTAAAAGGAAAAGAAACGATTTTTAAAAGAGGCTAGTGATATCAAATATGTACATTAAACTTATCATTTTAAGTTTTACTTTTGCTCTTTGCTAATGTGATGATCTCATTATTATTATTATTTTTTATCCAACCTATTGAAATTAGACAAGGTCCATAAGTGATATTTTGGCAGAAACATATGGAAAGTTTGTTAATGCAGATTTCTTTTAAAGTGGAAATTTGCTAGTCAACAAAGTCTTTAGATATGATGAGCATAATCACGTAAATGACACAGCAATATCCCATAAAGCATACGGGATTGAGCCAAAAAAACACTTCTTCAGCTGATGAGTCAGCAGTAGCATGAAAACCTTTACTTAGCTGATTGGGATCTGATCAACAATGATCATCAAATTCTGGCATTCTGGAAAATACCGACATAGATTAGTTTATCATTTTTAGCTCAAAGAGCTGGCTATCAGTTTTTCACTGATGATGTTGGTGTAGATTGCAGTGACAAACATTATGGATCACTGGCCTCTAAAAGCCTGAAAAGGCTACTTTTTCCTCCATAAGTTGCAGGAGAGTTTGCTAACTTAGCTTGGCACAAAGTGGGAACATTTATTCTGTGTCCAAAGGTTAAATCGATTATAATGACAAATCTCTATCTTTTTGTGCACATAAGACTTCAAAAAAGAAAGAAAACCTCTTGCTAAGCAGTCTTTCAGTTTAGTTTCCTGTTTAGCATTTATATTGAAAAAAATGCAGGAGTGTATCCTACATTTTTTTCACTGCAAACCTGAAGGTAACTGATCTGAGAAACAACAGAACATTTCTGGAAAGACACACATTTTCATTAAATAAAACATCATTTAAATTAGCCTATTAATTGATAGATCTCTGCTTTGATAATCATCTCAGCCAGAAAGACCTTTGTCAGTAACTGTTCTGAAATCTGCTCAAGTTAATGAGTACAAAGCCTTGCAGATGCTTTGTGTCATTTAAAGATTAAGTATTTTACAAATGATTAGTTAAGAATTATGAACACATCAGGCATTTAACAGGATACTGTGGCTAATTAATATTTAATCCATATTTCCTGCCATTCATTAATGATACAAACTTGAATCGACAAAGAGATTGTTGAATATTCATATCGAAGGCAAACTGTTCCCGGGTAATTAGGCAGATGGGGAAAAAGTTGCGCCTCATTGCAGAATCAATGTGGTAACCTAACTGTGATTAAATTAATGCATACATTTTCAACGAACCTTCTAGAAAGCCCTCTTTTAAAATAAAACACATCATAACACAAACTGTCAGCATTTTCTGAAGAGTATTTATTTGTAGTTAAGTACATGCAACCCTTTGCAAAACACAATGTCCTACCTGTAGACCATGCTGCCACAAGGATGAGTGGAGGTCTGAAAAAAATGGCTGTGCACATGGACGGGTTCCTCTGTACTCTGCTGTTCCTGAGGTGAGCTGGCTTCAAAACTTCCTGGAAGATAGCTAGTGGGACTTGAGGGGCACATCCTGGCTCCTGCCCCCTGCCTCTGCTGGATGGAACTAGGGCAGCGTTCCAGTCTCGGCCCCCCTCTCTGCCTAGACACAGGGATCTCACCACAGGCTGCCTTGAGATACATGTTTCACACAGGTTGATGGGACTCTTTCCTTTGTTAGCAAATCCCTTCCAATATATTTAGTCCTTCATGTGCATCCCTGTGAGTGCAACACAATGCCGACCATGTGAGACAGCGGGGGTTATCTGTCTGTAGTTACTTTGCTGCAGTGTATCTGTCATGACTCTGGGCTCACAGAGTAATTTCAAGTATTAGCCTGACACAATTTCCATAGGTGTATCAAAATACACGACGCACACTTTGACAAAGCCAGTACAACAGATAAACACATAAATAAACTTCACCCACAGACAACTTCAAAGGGGATGGCGGACAAGCGGGCAGCAACAGCTGTGCCATACCTGTGATGTCAACTTTATTCTTAGACGAAGAACAAATTACAACACAAAGGCAGCTTTCGTTTTAGCTCCTGATGCCTTCAGCTAGATAAGCCTGATTGTGTGGCAGGAACGCCAAATAAAGCCACAGGGATTTTTCAGTCTACTTGTCTGAAATATCTTCTTGATATATTCATTGTACAGCCAGTTCAAGCAAGAGCAAAGAGTGTAAGCTGATCCGTTTGTGCGCTCTTGAGTGATTTATTAAATGATGACAGACACTCAACTCCTGGTATCTGAATGAGATAGGTCGAATGTGAATACAGTTATATCAGGATCTCTTTAAAGGTCAGATCTGAATATTTTAATCTTCAGGTCTTTCTGTACACTTCCAGCTGTATAGCTTCAGTAATACCTCCTTCAAGCAAGTTATGTGGCTTGTAAAGGAGTTTGTCTGACTGTCTGCTGGCAGGATAAGTCAGTTAGAACTGATTTACATTTTCATGTGGAACTGGCAGATGTTTCATTTTAATCTTCTTGCATTTATTTATTTATTGTTTCGTTTATTAATTTAAGAGATTAGCAATATGGGGGGGAAAGAAAAAAGAAATAAAGAACCTTAATGTGGACAGATGTGCCGGTCTTGTAACCAAAGATATCTTGGAACAAACTGAGCATGTCAGTCTGGCTAGCTGCTGCCAAAACCCATGCTTATCGAACAGCAAATAGCATCGCGGATCTAAATAGCAGCCTGATCAATGAAATGTAGGTGCAGTGGTGTACCTCCAAACTCCACACATATAAAATAAAATATTTGAGAATCCAACCTAAATAAAAAAACTCATTGTGATTTGCCAAGTCTTTATAAAGGATGTATCGTGAATTTTGTTGCTTTTGTTGAACTTAACTTGCTGTCTTGGTCCTGTTTGGACAGGTTATAAAAAAAAAGCAGGGGGAGCAAACAGAAATAAAAAACGTGCCCACTTGCATGACACACCTGCTCCTCACTATTGACTCTTGAATATCAACTGTTTTTCAAGAACTTCAAGTTTCTTTTTCTCCCCCCAACTGTTTAACAGTTTTGAATTCTGCATTTCTGACCAACCCCCTACGAACCCCTCTTAAATTGTACATTTTGGATAGCAACCTGTTGTGCGTATTTGGTCTTCATCCCCTTGGGAAAACATTGCATTACAATCTGACCGTTATGGTTTCAGCTTAAAGATGAGCTCTATGACCTGCCTCACATCCTCACATGCTAATGATGAGTTAAAAAGAGCTGCTAGTAAGAAGTTAGAGGAGGCTGGTACTGTAATGTTTCTGTAATAAATGCAATGCTGCATTTTACATTTTCTTTTTATTGGTGTCCTCTTATGTTTCCCTGTACCACTCAATTTTACAACCACAAAGGACACCTATTTCATGAATGAATATTTTTGTTAAACATTGAACATTTCACTGATACGCTTCACATCACAGAAAGTGTCTGAGTTTTGATAAAAAGCATCTATTTTCCTTCCAAGGTTAATCAGACTGTTTCTTGTGATGAGCCTCATAATGACCAACACCGCTGGTAGTGAGGCTGAAAATGTTCGGTTTCGTGCCAATTCACCTGATATTAGTTTCAGCTCCTGGAATTCCTGAGTCCTGAGAGGTTTAGCCAATCATGCAACACAGCCACCAGCTTTCTCTCAGTGTCCCTAAGGCCTGATTTTACTCTGAGACAAAGTCAGTTGATCTCTACTCAGTCCCAGAGACAGCACCGCTTTTACTACAGTCAGTTGTTTCCTCAGCTTGTGAAGTACCTGCTCATCCTCAAGAACATGCTCTATGTCTGAAAACTCAGGTTTATCAGCTAATCCCTTCTTTTATTCCTGACTCAATCCTGCATCCAGGACACTGACGGGCTCTATCACAGGCTTTAGAAAGGCTTGTTTGTCTGTCCTTCTGCCCTGTCCTTACTTCATTGGTGTCCTCCCTGACCCACTAGAGCAAGGAGCTGCAACCTTTACAATCCAAAGAGCCAATTTTGCCCTCAGTCCAGCTAAATAAAACTTGTTTAGAGCATGTTACATGTTACATGTTACAAATGTTACATGACTTTATGGGAAAAAACAAACAAAAAAAACCCAAGATATTTTTGTTTCATAATTAACAATTGGAAAGTTGTCATTTTTGAAGAACCACAATTTTATTTTTCTATTTTTAAGTTTTAAGATAAAGGCAATAAAGAGGGTTAGGGAAAATGTGGAAAATGTTTTTGTTTTCTTTAAAAAGTTTCTAGTTTCCAATCTAATGATAAAAAAATTAGATCTAAAAGAACATTACTGGGATGTTTAGTATCATGTTTTGGAAATTCAGTGAAATTCTTTGGTAAAAAAAAATCAGCTTACGCCTGTATTTGTCACAATATAAGAAGATTAGGTGGTTCTTTATCAGTTTTAGCCTGTTACTAAGAGCCATTGTGGAAGATCCAAAGAGCGTCTTGTTGCTCCAGAGCCGCAGGTTGCAGAGCCCTGCACTGGAGTTACCTTTACTTCCAGTCTCCTGCCCTGTAATGACATGGCGTCCTGCCTTTATCATTGGCCCAGGGTGGCTGCCTGCCTCTGGATTGACCTAAAAAGCTTCATGTTTGCCCGGCAGATTGGAATTGGTGTTCGTATCTGGGTCTGCCTATGAGAAACCATTAAGGTTTTTTTTATTTGCTATAAATCAGAGAAGTACTAGAAGTAATTTGGTTATGGCAATGGCAAAATGATTTCTTAGGCATCATACTAATATTAATATATTTGGATAGAGAAAATGCATAGACTTAAGATTGAATTACATCATCTTGGTGGGCTATACCTGCCTGCCCTCTTGTGGACAACCATGAGCAGTTGGCAGCTGATAAAACAGTCAATTCCAGTTTGTTTCACATTTGCATAACAACCTTGAAGAGACTATCAGCAAGACTATATTTTTCACACATTTTGCTTAAGATTTGTTAAAAAAAATGACTTAGTTTCATATTTTATGAATATTGATGTGGAACAGACTTAAATGACTACCTGATTGCAGAACTTAGCAAACTGAGGACTGGAAAAACCGGAGGGACAAACACACGATGCACATGGAAATTAGGCCACACCTTCAAAAAGAGTCATGTATTTGTGAATAAACACATGATGATCCAAACTGTTAAACAGCGAATAATACATGTACACATCTGGAAAGCTATACAAAGAAAATTGTCACCGCACTGTGAGAGAGTGGGGTCAGATGAGCTCTGCATGCAAAACCGAAGCAAAATCTGTTCTCAGATCTGCCGAACAGCCTTACTGCATCCACTGGGTCCTCATCAGCTATAACTGTTATGCTCCCCGAGAAGGACTCAAAATAGTCATCAACAAGCATAAAGGACAGAAAGGAAAAAAGAGGAACCAGAAAGAAGACTAGAAAGTTCTAAACTTAGAGTCGACCCTGAATGGAAGAAGGCTGATCAGATGTAGCCCCAATAGTTTGGGCAAAATGATTGTTCCAGTATGACTAAGCTCAGGTACAGACACAGACTTTTATAGAACATCTATCTAAATATGTGTTCTTTTATTTTATCAGTTTACGCACCATCACAACATTTTTTCATACAGTTTTAGACTGAAAAATAAAGGGAGGGCGGGAATGGAAAAGTGCACCATAAATGAGATTTCCCAAAGAGATCTCACATAGCAGATAACTTAAACTGAAGTGTTTGACCTTAATCAGTTGTTGGGGCGACACTGTCTTTACATTCATAGTTAGGAAATGTCAGCTGATACAAATTCACAAAATTATTCTCCCATTTAAGACCTCCATCTGAAGCTCAGCAGCCATGGATTGTGCAACTGCACAACAGTCTGGACTTCAAAATGATTGATGTCTGCTAACAGGGAGAAAGCAACAATAATTACAGTATTTTCAGGTCGTCATCTCTCTTTGTCGTAACATAATAAGAACTGGCAGAAAGTAGAAATGTTGGAGGTCATGTTGAGGTCTGGAGGAGAATTTAGAATCACAAAATTCCTAACAGCAAACCACCTGATTGACCGGCTGCCAAAGATCCCCGGGGATAATCGTCTACAGAGCTGGTTTATTGTATGCTTAAAATAAAAATAAAAATTCCCTTAGGCTGTTGAACTGTGGAGAAAAATGGGTGATTTAATGAAAAGGTGACCTCTTAAAGTTTTTATCACAGCACTGCATGGATCATGCCATGACCTGGTTTTGCAGCCAGTCTCAAAGAACCTTTCACTGGTAGGGATAATGGATTAGACTTAATCCCAACAAATTCTTGAACATTAATAGCATTACTATTAAAAAACAAACGTAATATAAAACATATGACTCAGGTTTGCTTATATTCTATTCAAAGTGACATAAATTTCAGCTGAGGGTGTACGTTTTTGTTCCCCAACAGGCAAAGAGGGAGGACTATTTCCTTTAAACATACTGCGAGAACTGCTAATAATTTCTATTTCATTACAACGACAGATCAATCAAAAGTTTGGCATGAGGACAAACAGGACGCTTTAATTCTGCTTACTCTCAAATTTATACTTGCCTGCCCTCTAGTGGACGGAGGGGTGATTACAGCCAGGTCGCAAAAAAAAGAGTTCCAGTTTCCTCATGGAGAATCTAAATAATTCTTAAATGATCTCTCCATCAGTGTATGCTTACAGGCATCCCGTAAAAGGATAAATCAGTCTTTACAAACAGTGATAAATATGAAATAGACACGCGGAGAAACCCCTGCCAGCTCCAACCAACGCTCATTCACAGGCCTGAGCATACAGTATGAGTGTATGTAATGAAAATGGAGATAAGGTGCTGGATGGATATGAGGGAGCTGAAAGCACCTCTGTGTCTGCTGTGTCCTCCCACTCAGTAAGTAGTGTGGAGGCAGAGCATTTATTCTATTTCAGTCCCTGGATATGCTTTTCTTCACTGCTCCCTCCAAGACCAGTGACTCATCTATACTTGTCTGCAGGCGGAAAGGCAAAAAAGAAAAACCAGAGCATCAAATGTAGAGCACTGATGTTATCTGGCTTCATCATAAGCAAAAGCACCTGTCACGTTTCACTGACTTTTAGTGCTGCAATATGTCTTATCTTGTTTTTCTGCGTCCTTATCATGTTTTTCTGTAGCACTTAATTTTACAACCACAAAGAGTGACTATTACGGTCATTTGAGGATAATGTTTTGGTTAAAAAACAAACGTTTCACAGGTATGCTTCACATCACAGAAAGTCTAAACAACATGATTTTCGGAGCGGCATCGATTTTTGTTTCCTAAAAACCCCGTAGTAGATCTGATGTTTGTGGCTTTTAGTGGACCTATGAAATGTAGGTGTGCTAACATGAAAGATTCTAACTTTTATTCTTCAGAAAGCACAATTTTGACTTTGACTGCGGGTAAATGTTTGTGGCTCTTTGCTTAGCCAGGCTTATGTGTGGCTCAAAATATTCACTCGTTCACTGATGTAAAATAGTTTGTCTCCATCTCAGGAAATGCTTCATAACAAGTGCTGTCAAGGGCCGTACCTCTCCCACACTGAAGCCAAATCTCCCTCCACTTTAGACTCTAAACTCACAGTGCGAACCAACCCACAATGGATGCTGTTTTTCTTTTCTTTCTTATTTTGGGCCCTCACGCCATCCTGACTCACCGCAGAGAGATAACACATGGATTCCAGTGCATTGGAAGTATTTCCCCTTTGGCATTTTTCCTGTTTTAGTGTTGCCTTTAAACACTCTCAAACCAAACCAATTCTCCATGATCCAGCCCAGACGGAAAGGTAGCAGAGACATGTCTGAAAGGAAAGGAAAAGCCCAGTTGCACCATAACTTCTTTTTACTAAATGCTGGAGATGCAAAGTGATATTAAGAATAATCTTCCTTGTGGTATGACTGCTGTTTATCACGCTATCATGAACGCATGCCATGAATGTAAACAAACTGTGGAGAACATTATTTCTCCACAATCCTTACATGATAACTTCACCAGTCAAGAAAACGCTTTGAAAACTTATCTAGACTCTCTACATGACTTTCTACAGATGGGCTACAGCAAAGATCTGAGCTTCCTGAATCTTTTTCGCTTTCCCAACACACATAAGATAACGAAACTTCAGCACCAAGTCCTTGAAGATTTGATTTATCTTCGAAAAACGACCAGAATCTACCCATGTAGTGGGTGATTTAGTCTTCTCTGCTGACATATGCAGAATGAGGGATTTTTCTGTTTATCTTTATACTTTACAGCTGCTCCAGATGAGATAAAGAATCACTCCTTCACAACCTGAACAGCTGCTCCACTAAACTTCTATCACAACTGACTTCACCTACACACACATAATACAACAGAGCACTAGTCAGAAGTTCTCTCCTATCATTCATACTGGTCTGCTGTCTAAATGTGATGTTTATGATTTGTATCCACAATGTGCCGACAGCATAATCACATCATTAGGCTGCAGGACTCATGACCACATCTTAAAGGAGAACTTCGCTTTTTTTAAACCTGCTGTCATATTTCCTCTCATACATGTGAGTGAGGAGGAAACGAACGTTCAAGATCGCTCCAGTATGTAGCTGGGCAGGC
>JBBDHI010000008.1:11780313-11790779 GCA_037177115.1 Craterocephalus stercusmuscarum
CCATTACACACGCTGTGCTGTATAATCCCTTCGGTAGGACTGTCTTTGAAATGAACTGTTCTTATCAATTTATACTAATTTGGCATTTAAGATCTCTGTGCCTTTAATGGTCATAAACGTCACATTTCTATTTGCGACTGCTTGATATTTGTGCACAGAAACCTGCAGATCCTGCTAAAAAGTCATGATAAAAAAGTTGCAGCTGCTTGGAGAAGCTGCCTTTCCTCTACATATACAGCTTGCCGAGCAGGAGCACGTCCTCTGACTGAGTTTGGCAATCTGACCTTGAGTGTCTGAGCAGAGGGACGCTCGCAGCAACAGCTCACTGCCCAGTCTGAGAAACGACTCAGCGAATGCCAGTCCACAGCACGTATGGCTGACTGAACTTGGCTGCTGACACAAAAAGCCCTCTCTGTCCTCCTCTTTGCAGCCTAGAAAACATGCGGCGGAAAGAGGGGGAGCAGCTCACACCAACTAAAACACACTCTTTGGAAACCCAGCTCACTAACCAAACAAGTGGGCAGTAAGGTTTTTTTTTCATTCAGGAAAGGCGCGAGCATCGACTTGAACACCAACTACTGGCTGAAAGCTGTTCCTAACTTTTTTGTTTTGCCACATCTGCTACCATCCCATGTAAATTGATGTAACAAATAGATAAGAGGTCACCAGTTCTAGCTACAGGGCAGTCTTTTTTTTAAAAAAGCTGACCTGAAAGGCTGGAAAATTCTTCCCTGAAATCTTCAAGGACTTGTATGACAACATACCAAATCCCAATATACCAATTGTGAAATGAGTTCCAGTTGAAGCTTTTGCTGCATGCATTACTATACAAGTCATTTATTATCAAAAAATTCTAATGAAGGGATTAATCAGTTTCTAAATTAGTTACAGCAAAATCAAATATACCTTTAAGCAAAATGTATGGACACATATGAGCAGAGACAGGCACCACACACCGAGTTAAGTAAAAGGAGTTCTGTATTACAACTCTCTGAAAACTGACAGGCGGATGGCAGGTTTATCCAAAAGGAGATTTACAATTACAGTAAGTCAAAAATGTCACATTTTTAGAAAAGAAAAGTCAAATAATACATACAGACATGGCTTACCATTCACTTAACTAAAAATCCCAGTGGGAAAAAGTTTTTTTTTCCTGTTGTTTTCTTAGACTAGTACCTATAGAATCTGACCCTGAAACAGCAGGTCTGTCATGAGCTTCGCCCCGGACAGGAAACTTTGATAACAAATGAAATCAGAGTGTAAAAAGTTCTGATTGCCATCGAAACGCACTGAAGAGGAAGTCGGGCTCATCAGTTGGCACAGTCACAGGAGATATCTTAGGGAAGGCACTTGACATGGGGGGTGGGTGTTGTGGCTTTTCCCATGCAGCGACAGCAATGCACCAACGTCCTTGTCCGTGCACATTGAGGAGGCACACCACCGGCTGGGTGCAAGATCTGTGATAAAAATAAAAAACTCAAGAGGGAAGGAGGGACCCGGGAATATGCTAGCATATACTGGGTGGGTCTGTGCCTCTTGGATTATACTTGACAACTGGGAGGAATTACATGAGAATGGATCTGAGCAACCTGTGCAAGGCTTGAGTGGTGATTTTCTGAGTTTAAAAAAAAGAAATGCCATCAGGCCTTCTCCAGCCAAAAGGCCCCAAAAGTCTTCTGCCTATCCGGGGATCTGATATGATAATCCCCCTCCCCCCGCACATACTACTACCACCACCACCATCATCATCATCATCACCACCACAAACAATCTCCAAAACAGAAGAACCAATCCCAGAAGATATGACAGTAAACCAAGAAAAACAGCTAGAAAAATAAACCAGATGAAGACGTGTCTCTTAGGTTTCACATTTAGACATTCCCATTGAGGCACAGTTCCAGAGAAGTGTCAAATACAAAGCTATTTAAAAAACAAAAACACGAAGGAGAGAAAAAAAAAAGAAGATCCCAAAACATTCAAGTACTTTGTCATGTAAACACTTTTTCCAGACTATGATACATAATCGATTGTTGTTGTCGATTTTTTGTTTGTGTGCAACAATAAGACAACAGTGTGAGGAGAGAAACGTTCGCGAGAAGCCCTGCAGCACAACTTCTGGTCTGCGCAGTTTCTTCATGTGCGCCTGTCTTTTTTATATTTGATTAAAACTGGTTTTACAGCAGGACACACGAGCAGCACTGGTCGCCACCACTGGGAACTGCTGAATAGTTCATCTGTCTCACTATTTCTGCAAACAGTTCGTCGACTGATCCTTTATTTTTGGCTGAAGTTTCCATAAACGGGCAGCTCCAGTCTTGAGCCAGCGCCTTGCCTTCCCCGGAAGACACCTCTCGCTCCCCCTCCAGGTCCACCTTGTTTCCCACCAGGATCATGGGCACCCTCTCGTATCTCTTCACCCGGATGATCTGGTCTCTCATGGGCTTGATGTCCTGAAAACTCTGCTGGTTGACCAGGCTGTAAACTAAAATAAACCCCTGCCCGTTCTTGATGTAGAGATCTCGCATGGAGGCGAACTGCTCGGTCCCAGCCGTGTCCAGGATCTCCAGCACCGACGGGGACGAGTCCACCTCGATCTCCTTCCTGTAGAAATCCTCTATCGTGGGGTCGTACTTCTCGATAAAGGAGCCCGTCACGAACTGGACCGTCAGCGCGGATTTGCCGACTCCACCCGAGCCCAAAACAACCACTTTGTACTCCCTCATGGCTTAAGGGGAGAAAAAAAAGGCAGACACCTCCTTTTTTTCCGCGACGAAGCCTCCTCTCTCTTCCACCCCGCTGACCAGCCCCGATGTTTTCAAACCGAGCAGCCTGTGAAGGCTGCCCTGTCGCTCGGATGGCGGTCAGATCCTCCTAGCCGGCAGTGGAAGGGCCACGGAGCAAAGATCCGAGGAGTGTGACCGCTCCTAGACATCAGCGTGGCGGGTTAAAGCACATTTTGATCGCACTGTATTGTGCAACGGTGCGGGGAAGCGTGATCGCTCCTCTGCTCTTGCATGGCGTTTCCTGCCCACATCCTCAGCGCGTCAAAAGCCGAGGCTCAGTTCCGTTTTCTTAAAGGAGCCGTCACCCAAATTCCCCGTCACGGTAATCAGATGACCAGACACACAAGTCTGTGGCCTGTTGTGCGCGACCTCTGTCCGCACATTGATGTTCACGGTCACTTCTCTCAGCTGCGCATTTTCCCTTTAATTATATACACAAGCCCGTCTGCTAACGAGGCCAGTCAATAGTCAATAAGTCAAATTACTTCATTACTAACTGTTATATTAGCAAGTCACCCCAACCCACCGACACAGTAAGCAAGGGATACTGTGAGGAAAAAACAGGGACCTGAATTTCTATATATAAAACAGTACAAGGAATAAGTAAAATAAAATAAGCAAGTAAATGAATAAAATCAGTAAAATAAAATAAAAGCATCTAAAACATAGGTACAAAAAGAACCAAAAATAAATTGATAAAAGAATGTCTTTTAACTTGTCTTTTAAGTCTCTTGCTCGAATTATGTACTTTTACCGTTTCAGTTAAAGAGACAAAAAATAAAAAGCAAAGTTTTATTTCTATGAAAAGAGGAGTGTCTTCATGTTTTTGTGTTGAGTGTGTTTACGTGTGTCTGTGTCTGGATTACAAATGTGAAAGAAGAGAGCATTTGTGATATTGATCTTTTATATTTTTATATTTGTTTTTACATTGTAAAGCTGTAAAGTGTAGATGCATCATGATGTATGAAAAGGCTATAAAAAATAAAGTTTGATTTGATTTGATATTTAAATAAGCAAAAACGCCAGGTGTTCAGGAAGGCTGTTGCATAAGCATGGACCATGGTGGCTAGAAGCTCTCACACCATAAAGTTTGGTTTTGGAGAGGCTTAAAAAGCCCCTACCTGAAGACCTGATGCTCATAATGTAAAAACAGTTCTGATAAATATTCAGGGTAGAAGCCATTAGCAGCCTTAATGAGCAGTAGATAATCTTGAATCAATTTTAAAACCAACGGGAAGCCAGTGCAGACTTGAAAACCGGAGTTTTGCAGGAGCTGTAAAGGCTGTGGTTTTCTATGGGATGCCAGAAAGGAAAGCATTACTCAATCATCAATATGAGAACAAATAAAAGCATGAATCAGTGTCTCTTTGCAATAGTTTTAAGATGATAAAAAACAGTCCTCTGTTTCTGGTATGTTGCTCAAGACTGGAGTCATAGGTAAAACCCTGATTTTTTTACTCCAATATGGGGGGTGTTACCAGTGATTTCAGCTGTGCTGACAGGTTCTCTGGGCTTCACCAATGACTAAAGACGGTTTTGTCCTGGTTGAGCTGGAGAAAGTTTGTCACCATCCATTGTCTACTACTTAAAATACAGATTAAAAGAGGAATAAAGAATCGGGGTTATCCGGGGACAAGGCCATATAAAGCTGGGTATCATCGGCATAGATTAGCATAGCATATATAGAAGATTTTTACTGTGAACCTCTTGTAGACAGAAATGCAAATAAAACACACATGTTTGTCTGTAAAGGGATTTATGAAAATATTAATCAGTAGTGCTATTTTGTGTTGTCCAACCACATGTGTGTACATAAGACCTTCATAGAGGAGTCGTAAGAGAGAAAGTTTTCTGGAAGCCTATTTTCAAAGGTAGTGTCATTCAAGTGAGTTTCTTTTACACCAATGCAAAACAATCTTCAAGACACTTAGGTGTCCATGATAAATTACACAAAAAGCAAAAGTTGAAGGTTTTTATGGCCCTGGTTCATTTAATCCCTGCTTTGTCCTAAAATGAGCAATGCCTCAAAATAGCTCAGGAGTATATGAGAAAATGATCACAACAAAGAACTATTAACTGCTACAAACATACATTTACAGTCTGAAATATTTTGTTAAAAATGTTTTTATGGGTACTAACTATGCTTTACAGATTTACTGGAAAGATCTCCCTTTAATACTTTATCAATATGACCAGAGGTCCCCAAACATCACCAGCTCACACCCGCCTTCATTTTGGCAAATTTCACAAATAGATGAACTTTTTGAGCAAGGATTCTTTAAATGAGGAAATGTAACTAAAGTGTTGCGCAGAAAAGTACCTCTATGTACTGGAAAAGAGCAAGTAGCCTAATTTTCACAAATGCAAAAAAGTGTAAAAAGTGTTTGGTTGATTCCTTTTAGCACTGAAGTTGTCCGTCTGGGAGCTTGTATGGGTTTCACTTGAGTTTAAATCTTTTTAAAGCATAGAATCTCCTTACAATGCCATGAGCAAAATCATGTAACTTTCAAGATATATAACCTCACTCTCCAGAGATCTGCTCCAGATTTTTATTTTCATTCCCTATGGCCCTGAAACCTTGAGGTGAAGACAGCTGCTCACAAGACTAAAACTTCAGGAACAATGCTGACAATGTCAGCTTCATGAAAGAACTGACTCCACCAAGAGGGAAATAGATACTTCCATAATGATTTGTAAGTTTAAAGAAAAGCATGTTTTATTAAAAGAAAGAAAAAGAAAAACAGAAACAAAAAACTAAATTAAGTCCCTATATCTCAACTTCACCCACACATCCAGTAGACAGAGACAGAGACCACATGACTGTTGTATGAGCAAATCAAACAGTTTTATTTAGATTTTTTTTGTTGTTTTCTCTAAATCCATACAGCAAGAGTCAATAATGGCAACAATAAAATGTGCATAAACAAATCTGAAGACAGAACAGTATATTGTTGTGTGGCACGTGTTAGCAAATACATAACTGGTGGGTGCTCTTACAAGTAAAAAGCAAGTCAAAGCATACATGTGCACCCAGCAGGGAAGAGAGACCTCAGTTGCAGCCAGAAGACTGATTTGAAGAAAAGAAAAATGGTGCTTTGGTTCTGCAGCGACTATATGAAGCAACCTTCAGTCAGAAGTACAACAACAGTCACGGTTACATTCATTTTCAAGACTAATTTGCCAAATATGCTTTTGGTGTGATGAGACTTCGCCTGCCGAGTGCACAGTTATGAAAGCAGGAACAACTGCTTGTGAGTCAATGTCTACTGTAATCCTCTTTCTATGAAAAAAACATTTGGGGTGGATGAGTGCTAATATGTTATATATTCTTTTTCCAAATAAAACATTTTCTTGAAAACATGAGCAAGATGACTTGTTTTTAAAATATTTTTCCCCACTGTGGATGTAACCTACGGTATGCATAATTTAAAAGAAACAAGTATTGTGTATTCTGTTGTCTGAAGGTGTTATCTTTCCTTACATATCTATGCAGTCTTTTGTCTACATGGTTGTACTGTACTTTAACATGCAATCAAATCAAAATATAATAACTTTTTTTAAAATAGATTTATTCGTTAACTGTACCATGGGAGCAGCAATACTGCATGACCAAGTCCAACAAATAGATGCACATTGTCGGATACGTCGTCCTATGAGAGGCATGGGTTTAGCATGACGTGGGGATGTCTATTCCCCTGCAACATTCTCTGGCGATACGAGCCACCTATAAAATAAGACAAAAAGCGCATAGCTTTCTCTGAATGCATTGGCCAAGAAACTAGTGCCCTTCTTTGCAAGCAAATTTTAGCTGGTCTTCTAATTTAAGAATTTAAATTAATCTAAGAAAATTCCTTATAATTATAGATCTTTTTTTATTCAAAATAATATCTCAATATGATACACATTTTTTCTCTGTTCATTTGACTATATACAGAAGTGCAAAAAGTCAACCTTCTTCCCCTAGGTTAGAACTCACTATCTGCAGCATTTCTGACTCCTCCACAGTGGAGAAGTATTTGCTCTCTCCCTCCAAATCTCACCAAACAACAACATCAATCTCACTGCTTGTTTTGGCCTGACATTCAGGGCAAACTTAAGAAATATTCCAACAAAAGTAAATATATCTTTGAAATGGATACAGTAGAAAATAATCTTTACTCTAAAACATGGACAGTCTATATTTCATTAAAATATTTTCAAACATGATGCAGACATGTTACAAGGAAAATTGAAGTTGGTTAAAACAGTTTTTTTCCTCCACTCAGAGATAAATTGAGCTCATTCCTTGTATCAAGACATTTTCCATCAATAAAATGAACTGACAATGTAACATCAACTGAGAAGGACATCCAGCTATATGAACAAAGTGAATATCTATCAGATTATTCTTTATATGGTTTGAAAAAGTTATGAATGTCATACTACCTTAACATCTAAAACGGCTATATCAATGTTGTCAAGTAATAATATAGTAAGGCAAAAAACAAGAAAAATCTAAAAACTACATAACTCAAATAGATTCAAATCCTTAAGTAGTACATAACACATGAGTTCGATGAAATTTAAGAGAATAATTGTTTCTTTTACAGAAAGAAAGAACAAAACAAAACAAAAGAAAGATAATAAAGCGGCACGTGAGAACTGTAAAAGATCATTGGTGTCATTTTCCTGCATGGTGATTGAGAGGACATTTGATTGGGCACTGACTCTTTAAATGTAATCTAAGGCCTTGTTAGGTACATAACAATCGGTAGCAATACAAGATGTGATAACATAAACGGTAAATCATCACAAAACACACAGATGAATGACATATGGTAAACATGTTTCCTTAAATCATTAAGCCTCCCAGAGATGTTTCAATAGCCATCTGTGAATAAGACTGAGTGAAAAACTGTGCTTTGGTTTCTGAAATCAGATCTGCAAGTTGATGAAAATTTCAAGCTTTCCTTGAAATACAGGTCAAAGATTTAAGATCTTGTATCTCAACAAAAAAACAGAGACTTTACTCTGGATGGGTTGAGAATACAAAACAGGGATGACCAGACAGGTAATCATTCAAGTGCACATGTGGTTTAAATGACCTAATAGACGTTTGGGTCGGTTCTTTTAAATTCCCATCAACGCATGGCTCAACAGTGCTTTTTGGAGACAGTTTTAAAGTTGCTCCTCTTCAAAAGGAGGACAACAAGTTAACACAATGCCAATTAAAACTACAGCTTGTACTTCACCAGGCTTTTAAGCAATTTAACAAACTTAATCCTAACAAATAAGAACACCAGTTCATGAAAACAAGGATGACCATTGTTTGTTTTTTTTTTTTTTACAAAAACCTACCAACTTTTAATTAGAAACAAAAACAAAACAGAAACCACAAACTTAAATATCAATGAAATTAATTTGGAGAAAACCCAACTTTCAAAAACTAATTAATAATAATAAAAAAAACAGAATAAGAAAAAACCCACACAAAACGAAGATTCTGAATGTAAAACAATACAAAAAAAGAAAAATAAAATAAACCTTTACCTTCGGTAAACAAATAACACTGCTGAGATAACACTCTGGTTTTAGCTGTACGGCCTTGATGGCACACGACAAGGTAAGAAAAGCTAGCCAGGCTGTGCTTTCAAGGTACACAGGTATGTTGGTTTACCCAGAACATTCATATGTCCAAGACCCTCATTTCAACATCTAGTTTCACTAGTAGCTGTAAAAACACAATACTGTACATGCCTAATGCATTTGGCAAATAAAATTTAAGTTAAAATCATTGTGCCTTTTAGATCGCATTTCAAATTCAAGGTGCATGTTTTCATTTTACTTGTAAACTATGAAATATGGCTATCAATTAAAAAATGAAGCAGAACAGATTTAAAAAAAAAAGAAAAAGAAAAATCTTGGTCTACAAACGTACCAGCACTTGATGTTGTCTCGTATAACAACGCTCTTGACCTTCTGCGCATGTAGTAATGATGATAACTGAGTGCTATGATTTAATTAGACACAAAGGTATTGTGTGAACGTTTCCCACTGACCCTGGCACAAAACTATCTTCTTCTCTCAGCTGGACGTTGAATTTCTTGATATTCTTCTTGTTATTGATATGTGGGTAGATGGCACAGATTGTGTGTTGTATCCTTTGACGTTTACGCATGTGACGAGACCATCGATGTGGAGTGGGCGGGTAAGAGATGGCACACCCTCCTTGTCCCATTGCTTGAACATTCTGAAGGTTATGTACATAAAGGCTGAACTCTTTTGGCTTGGACGGTGCCAGCACACATTCACTTGATCTGTAAGAGATTATGGATTTCACTTGAATAAAACCAGTGTTTAAGATTTTGTAACTGAAGGGAAAATACAGCCTTTCCTCTATGTGCCACACAAAATGAATAGATATAAAAAGCTTAAATGAATAGGGATAACAGGAGGATTGAAATAGGAACTCACTGTTCTTGAAAGGAACTACATTTGAGTCAAGTACTTGTGACTACTCAGATGATCTGCAGATATTATTGGAATCTGGTGGACAGAAAACAGAGATAAAAAAAAACATGCTACACAACAGACACACAAAGTTGAATGTTGACCTCAGAACAAACATGAATCGGCAAAAATCAACATTCTTTCATGTTAAATTGAGTTCACTGCTGAAAAGGGACAAAGAGGAGATAATGGATAAAGCCGCTCGGCTACAGTCGAGTCACAACCAATTCAGGCATGGAATACATGAGCGAAAAACATCAGAATCAACACACACTTTTGGGAACAGCAGGGAACAAAAGAGGATGACTTTAAAGGAAGGGGGAGGCAAGTAGGGTTGGAAGGGGGAGGTGGGAAACTGTCGGTTAGATGGCTTTCCCCATGCAAATTTAAGTCCTCCATGTTGTTGACCTGCACACCTCAGTTAAATGCAGAAAACTGGTTTAAAATGAGGAATAATAATAATAATAACTGTTTAACTAATCTTAAAATTAAATTCAGTACTGATTTAAACTTGTGCATTTAAAAGTGGCTAATTCTGATACTTTCAACACAACTGAAATCAAAATATTGCAGAATTTCTTTTAAGGCTTGTTTGAAAACTTTTCAGATTTTAACAATGAGTATGTCCAGCTTTTTAAACACAAAAAACACGATTAAACATTTGCCTTGCGTGCTGGAAGCAGCTGCAAAAAAAAAAAAAAGTAAGCCAAACACCAAAGGGCACAGATAGCAACTATTGCACAAGCTGTGCAAATGGCTTTAAGATGTTTAGAAAAAAAGGGAACTACCTCATACATACCAATTGCATGTATTCGTTGGTAGTCAACTTTGATAAGGAAGAGTCCTCAAAATAGGAAAGGACAAAAATCGAGGTTACAATGAGGACACACATTAAATGAAATACAGTATGCTTCTGTAGAAAGACAGATAAATAATTAAGAAAATTGCTGTGGTAAAAGTTTAGATTGATGTATGTGTTGTAAAAGTTGTCACAGTGTAGTCAAATATAAGACTGCATGTTGGACTCTAGTGTAGGCCAACAAGAGGAGTACCACTTTTTACCCAACCCACCCCTTATAAGACACAAGCATTCCAAGTTTGTCAATGTGCACTTAAAGAAATGATAGATAGATAGATAGATAGATAGATAGATAGATAGATAGATAGATAGATAGATAGATAGATAGATAGATA
>JBBDHI010000008.1:11790879-11808832 GCA_037177115.1 Craterocephalus stercusmuscarum
TAGATAGATAGATAGATAGATAGATAGATAGATAGATAGATAGATAGATAGATAGATAGATAGATAGATAGATAGAGTTGGTAGAGGTGCAAACCTGATTGGTGGAGGCAGTTGCGAAGGGAACGCTTGTGGCAGATGTGGTGGCTGGAGACACAGTGGCTGGAGTACCACCATGCATCATGGGAACTTTTTTGGAGGGAAAATCACGTAAGCACAAATACACAGAGGAGCAGTGTCGGCACATACACACCAGGCAAATGAGGGAAGGAGAAGGAGAAAAGGAGCCAGAGAGGGATTCGATTTAACTGGTTCCCCTTCTTCCCTCTGCCGAGGCTGACAAGACTCTTGTGTTTTGACAACTTGATGTGGTACAGTGTAGCTGTAGAAGCAGGGACTTACTGCATATTTGTGAGTTTAATGAGTGCTGCATTTCACTGGTACATGCCACAATGCGACTAAATCTAAAAGGTTCTACAAAAGGAAAGGAAGAAAATGCTGTAGTGTTGAAATATGTTTGAGAACAATTGTATTTATGGCAGAGGAGGTAAAGGGGAGAGCTATAATTGAACACCCTCACTTAAAAAATTGTTTTAAAGGAGTATCAATAAGTGTCAAGTTAGTCCAGCCAAAAGCCAAGTTTAAGTCAAGCAAGAGATTGAAAGTTAAAACAATATAGAGAAAGTTTATACAAAAATACAGGTAGACTGATACTATGAACCACATCTTTCATACAGGCAAATTACAATATGTAAACAGCAAAATATTTCCTTTTTCTTATGTAAATTCTTGCTTACAATTCAGTTCATAAAAAACATCTTTCTAGAGCTGAAACAGTGGCTCAGGTATATTAGCTGGGAGTACAAAACAATAAATTTCATTGGAAACTTTCACTTTGATGACCAGTGATTCATAGACATGACGTTACAAATAACTGAAGAAGGAAATCTTGAACCTACCAACGCTGGCTGTAGGTGTCATGCACAATATTGAGCCTGCCCATCATGCAGTGCAACAGGAAGTGGATTGGATAGGGAAGAGAAATCAAAACAGCCCATCACAAGGTTCGTTAGAGTGAAGGGAGAGATAACGTGGGAAAAAAAAGGTTAATATTTCTTGGACACAGACATCAGTGATTGGAGAAGGCGAAGTGGGGAACACAACATAAGGCAATGTGGTAAGAGTCTGAACTGCGAGCTTCTTGTGTAGTATAATCTTATTATTGTCGCCAAGAGTGATAGCAGGGTTATAAATTTAATCATCTAGTATGAAACATTTGAACTCGAACTGAAGAGTAGATGTGTGCAGAAACCAGGCTGCTGTCAAACTGAGGTGCAAGAAGATCACTATTGAAACCCATCAGCCTCCATTCATCCAAGCCCAAGCAAAGCCCCAGAACCATTGGTGATCACACTGTGGACAGTTTACGTTTACAACCTTTCATACGGCACTTTTAGTTTTAGTTTGATTTCTTTCTGAAACCAAAATGTTGTCTTAACATCTACAAGCAGGTGTAACTAGATTTGGAGCTGTGTTAAGGCAATTAGTAGGTAGTGAGACATTCTAACCCCTCCTTATTACCCAGTGGCCATGCATCGCCATACCAAGCATAAAGCACTTTTTTGAAAGCGTACACTAAAATACAAATCCCTTTTGGCCTGGAGTGAAAGTTATTATTTATATGGATGTGAAATTTGCTACCAAACTGCGCTGTTCTGAACACACTGCCAACCCCGGCCAAGCAGGAGCTAGGTTAGACTGATACACCCATCCACTAGGCGGGAAGATGGTTGCTCTGGGAGCCATACCTGATGGGAGGAAAGCAGCCTGCTGCTGAAACTGCATGCTGGCCAGGGCCTGTTGGTACTGGAGCATGCCGGTGTTAAACACGGCAGAGGCCCCATTGGCCTTCTCCAGGGCTGCCCGCTTTGGGAGGGGAGCCATGACACTAGGGGCAATGCCCTGCCCATCCAGATGGAGGCAAGTCAATGAGAAAGAAAGTGAAAGGAAGACAGAGAGAGGTGCGTGGAATAGAGAGAGAGCGTTAGAAAGAGGCAAAAACAGAAAGAAAACAAAAAAGGCACATACGTTAGAGGACATCACAGCAATAGTGTCACAACATCTTTGTGTGTACAGCAATAACAGTATCATATCATCAGTAGCAAGCAAGCAGCAGTCTGACACAAGTACTACACAAGCAGGAGCATGTTGCTTACTGGAGCTATGAGCTAAGAAGCATTCATATATTTAATAAATAGGTTTATTTACTTTGTACACATTGGGCTGACTAGATGCAACATAAGCAAGCATTAACTATTAAAACAATAAGGCTGCTAACAAGGTGGAACAGGTAGGAAGCACAGAGAAAGGGAGGCTGCACTGCTAGCTCCATGATAAACTGTGTAAGCCATGTTTAAGTGATGGTTCACTCTCAGACAAAAGTAAAAAATGGCCTAAGGCCAAGACACATTTGCAACCGATTTTGACATTTTACATGCTAAAAACAGTCTGGGGGTTTAAATCTTGACAGGAGGCCATTCTTGAGCTCTGAATATCAATGACAAAATCTGATGTTGAGTGAACTATCATTTGAACTGTGATAACCTGTTACGGTGGGATCACTCCTGTAGGGTTATAAAGACTAATCTTAACCCCACCCGGTAATTATCTGACATGCACTAGCAACACAGACATGCACACATTTGATTGAGCTGCTCCATAGCACTAACATTTAGACATAAAACTAAAGCCATGCCACCATTACAGAAGCTCTACCTCTCTAGCCGTCACCGACTTTTGTTAAATAGGTTGCAGGTGATGAATTGATTGCGGCTTCTTATCATTAATTCAAAATTCTAATTTCGTGTTTGTGGTGATTGCTGCAAGAAGAACTCTGCATTTTGTTGGGCGCAACTTAACCATAGAAAGGCCGCAATCACTTTATCACAAGCAACAATGACAGATCAACAGGAGGACAGAAAAGACATTGCACTGAGAGACAAACATAGCTAGGTATCTGGTTAAAACACTGCTCTACGACAAAGCCACATGCCAAGCTAAAAGGTGAAAGGTCATAGTACCAGGTCAAAGGTTGCGTCGAGGGGTCGCTTCAGTGATTTGACAGCCGACTGAGTCTTAATTAGCAGGCAGCGAGCACATGATGGCAATGGGCCAATGGGGTTCAAGCGCATTAACATAAACCAGCAAGCAGAGGTGCATCATGGGGGCAGCAGTGCAGTTTGGGTATAGGTGAGAAAAAACAAAACAAATAAAAAAACAAATCATTGGAATGCAATATACAAGGGGATAACAGGACTAAGGCATGCACAGTATGGACACTAGCTCTACTACTCCACAGTTAGATGATAATCAAGAGTAAATGATAACTACCACTCTACATTAGTCATTGTCACAAGAATGGATGAATATAGCAATGAGAAAATTATTCAACTACCACTTTAAGTCTCAGCGACTGGAAAGAAAACTACATGGGAGAAAAATTTGCAGGTTTCTGTTTCACTGTGCACATCATAGTCAGGTTCACATTACAATGATTCACCCCCTGAGGTTCACTGTGTCATTAAGAGCATATAGAAAAACACTGTGAAACAACAGACAAGCGTGGCTGCACTACTATTCACCAGTGCTGTTACTGCAGGACATGACTAAAAGCACAATGAGTCCTTTTTAATTATGTCAAGAGGAAGAGAAGTTTTAGATAGGAAGCACAGAAACAATGGAGTCAAAATAAGGCCAGGCCACCAAAGAGAGACAGAGAGAGGAACTGGACTGTCTGCTTGTGGGCTGGGATGAAATGAACGAGGAACAAGACAACCAGTTTGGCAAATTAGGAAGAAAAACATTTGACACAACAATAATCTGGGTCATAATGTTCTGTTGTTTGATCCTTTTTCATGTCATCCAGCACCGAGCACATTTTACCCAAATCGACATGCAGACCTTTCAAGTTTAACCTGGCAAAAGCAGAACTGAAAATGCTACATAATACCAATCAGGAAAGGGAAACAAATTTGCGCATAAATGCAAATATGGGACACAGAACTTAACTCCCTAGATAATTCAGTCAGACATGGCTACGCCTAATGTCAATCAACATTTTTTGACATAGTTCCTTAACGTGTTGTGTACTGTAAGTATGAATGAGTACGACTTCACT
The DNA here is from genome assembly GCA_037177115.1 of Craterocephalus stercusmuscarum. Taxonomy (NCBI): domain Eukaryota; kingdom Metazoa; phylum Chordata; class Actinopteri; order Atheriniformes; family Atherinidae; genus Craterocephalus; species Craterocephalus stercusmuscarum. Next base: position 11,795,054 of record JBBDHI010000008.1, read on the forward strand.
AATGCAGACTGCTCACCATGGCCGCGGCGGCTGTAGCCTGGTTCACCTGATGCTGGGTAGCCTTGATTTTGGCTTGCAGATGGGCTGGTGGGTGGAAGTACTTGCACTTTTCCCTGGAGCATCGACCCTTGATGTAGTCCATACATACAGTGACCGTGTTGTCATTGGTGTCAATCATGGTGCTGTCTGCAGGGTGAGCAAAGCGACAGTCGCTCTCCCCCCGAGCGCAGTTTCCTCTCTGATATTCCCGACACACCTAAAACAGAAAAAAGGAGGATAAAAGGTTAACCTGCAACCTCAGGACTGTACAAGAATAGTTTCATAGATTAACTACTTCCCTCTCTCAGGCTTGTACTTCTTCATTATAATGAAAATGTTTACTTAAAATCTTATTTCTTTTTTCAATCTTTTGGGTGTCCTTAAAAACTGCTCCTTTTTTTGATTGTTTTGCTTTGTTTTTTAACAACAGTAAAATGTCACTTCATTACTTTTATTGAGAAGGCTTTTATGAATGTTAAATGATTTTTACACATGACTTCTGTAAATGTTAAGCTCTTTGGTCAACTTCAGTTGTTTTCAAATGTGCTGTACCAATACATTTGATTTGATTTTACCATCTAAAAGGCATAAAAAGAATACACCCTTCTGTGTTATGAAAGTGTCCTTTCATATCTAACTAGCGATTTCTGCAGATCTAACATGACTACACTTTCTGTTTCACCAGAACTGTTTATCAGGTCACAAAATCATGCATTTTGTGACCTGATAAACAGGTTCAATTCGGTCCAACTTATGCCTGAGTTTAAACTTTATCACAGTGAGCATACATATAATCATCTATATTTCCTCTGGATGTACAACTGAGAAGAATTGAAAAGTGAGCCTCAGACACTTATAAGTCTACACAGGAGACAGCAGATGGCAGCACCTTCTTTTAGATTTGAGCTACAGAATGTCATAGTTATTTCTCAGCTGTTTACTCCTACTGTGTAGTGAATGGGTGAACTTATTACAGATACAAAAGTCTTTGGAGTAAATATTATTATAAAATACATTTTTAAAAGTATAGTATAATTTTGGAGGACTGCTGATTACAGTTCTTGTGGCTTTTTACCCATCATGGATGATGAAATTGCCGGCGCCTTTGCTACGCAAATGAACATTGAAACAAGTTCAGACTCCTTCCTGGTTAAGTGTCTCATGTTTTGTGCAAAAGCATGAAGTTTAGCAGAAGTAGATGAGGTGTAAGAACTCAGATATAAGGTGATGGTTAATGCCACACTCATTAGCTTAATTCATTCATATGCATTTTTGCTCTTGCTCTACAGTTCAGTTTCCAAAACTGTTTGCGAGTCTAATAAAAACACCATTATACTCCTGCTTGTTAAACTACTTGTTAACAACTCTTGTCTCTTTTTACAAGCTCATTTTATCATAGTTGACTCCACTTTGGCTAATGGAGAATCCCAGCATGAAGTAAAGTTTATTAGTTTGGAAGTTTTGGGGAGAAAGCAGCAGATTCCTATTTACACAAATCAGTTTAACTCCAAAACAAAGCTCTGAGAAAATTAGCAATTGCTGTGTTTATTACCTCAAGTCTGTCTGTTCTCAGCAGTTTCTGAGCTGCAGCGGCGGCAGCGTTGGGGACTTGGCTGACAGCAGGGCTGGAGGCCATTAGGACAGGGGTGCTGGGCAGGATCTCTGGAGGCATCAGGCTCGGTGACACAGGACTTAGGTAAGGATTAAAGGCTGCAGCTGCAGCAGCTGCTGCTGCGCTGGCATTGGTAGCCAGGCCTGGTGTCACCGAGAACATGGGCTTAAGCAGAACAAAGTAGAAGCAGAGAAATTATAGCACAGGGAATGACATGTTTGAGCATACTACAGTCTATAAGGCTTTCATGTGGAAAACAATAGGAACAAACGGAAAAGGGAGTTAAATATTCTTAAAATCACATAGAGAGTAAAAGAGCAATATATCAGTAAGCTTTAAAATCTATATGGTCTCACCATGGACAGCAGCTGTGGTGTGTTCATACGTGTGTGTCCTCTCACCATAGGTGGTAGCTGTGTGCCAGGCATCATAGCATTGGCGAGCTGCATTTGCTGGGCCAGCATGGCCATATTCTTCTGCTGGATCAGATTGTTCCTGCCATTGATCTCCAGCTGTGTCTTTAGATGAGGAGGAGGGTGCAGGTACTTGCAGTTCTCCCTGGAACAGCGACCCTGGGAGGAAAACAGAGAAGTGACAATATTAAATATCAGCCAGATTGGTTTAGATTAATCACAGACACACTCTCAGACAGACACACACACAGACCAATTATAATCCAATTAAATAAATGATAGTCTAACTTTTTAAAAGTGTGTTCATATAAGCTAATTCATAAAATTATTTGCCAAGCTAAGGAAACCAATGGATTCCAACAAATCTTATTTTCAATCCAATCTCCCATCCTGAGCCAGCATGGGGCAGGGGGTGACAGTGGAAAAAGAAAAAAAAACTTAACTGGAAGGAAAATCTTCTGTTGGATGAAGTGAATATATAAAACTTCTCTTCCACCTAATCTTTCATTTTACAACCAAATGTTGACTTGCTAAGACTAGTGTACGGACATCTTAAAACAGGAAGGAGAATTTTGTAAACGACATTGTCAGATTCAGCTCACAGTCTCAGAGGCAAAACTCATGGAGGAATGCAGCAAAGGAAGAGTAATGAACAAGTGTGACATTTTCTTTACTTTAATACATTTATTGCACTGACATCTTACACCAATCCACCAGAATGACTATAACTGACTGCTTATATAGCCCAGCTTAATTGGACTATACCATCAACCCGGGTTTACCCAACAGCTATATACAAAGAAATAATAAGAATATTTACATTAGGATTTTACAAAAAATATACATCTATTTACATAAACTCAAACTACTACAAAAATAATCACACTAACTAATACAATCAATAATCAACCAAACCTATAGAAAATAATTCCCATTAAACTCGCCCTTAATCTAATTCAAACCTTGGGATCCCTCCCCGGAACCAATAAAAGGCACATGAACCCCTGGGGACATCTTTTGTCCACACACCACTCCTGGGGACACAAACAGCCAGAGGGAAGTCCACATATCCAATAATACACTTACTCACTTCTTTCTTTAAAACCACAGTGCACTGTTCATAGTTTCTTAGCCAAACCAGTCATTTTTATCTTTCGTTTTACAGGTGATCACCACATGGAAGAGCCCTGGCTTCTATCAAATAATTCACATGCACCATTAACCAATAAACCAATTATCAAATTAACTGAAGCTGTGTCATCTTTACATAAATATTCAAGTCAAGTTAAAATGTTTGCCAATCAATCTCTTAGTTATGAGTGCACACTGAGGAACGACTCTTTGTGACAGACATCTATATGTTGCATTATTACTCTATGTATGACATGCTAGCATGCTGACAGCAACGTACAGCTCTAAGCATTGTGCACCAACAAATGACTCGTCTCATCTCATATGAACCATTTCACCTTATAAAATGAAAAAATGCTGCTGGGGTGGAAGTGGTGTGTTTAAAAAACGGGGAAAACTCAATATCTGCACTGAAAGATTCATACCTGTGTATATCCAATCTCAAACTGTCAAACTGAGATTGGGCCTGGGCTCGGTCTATCTCTAATTGTTAGGGGCTTGCTATTTCTGTCAGTCCCAGCTGGGACGTGTGTGTGAGGGGAACTAGCCCCGGGGGGTCATGACTTATACTGTGCTGCTTTTCTCCAGACATCGAGCTTAGCTACATGTCTGACCGACGCTAAAAATAATGTCCACTCATATGATCTGTCTATATTGTTTTTCAGCAGTCATCCAGAGGTCACACATCAAAGCTTGTGAATAATTATCTAAGACAGAGATCGCTTTCTGCTGCCTGCTGCGAGTATCCAATTATGCCTTCAGTCTGGAGAAGAGTTGTCCGGTGAGAAGGCGCATGCACAATCACATTCTTGTGCAAGCAAGAGTGCATACTCATTGGGGTCATGTTCATACGACAGGTGGCAGATATGCGTAATACAAACATGAGAACACACACAAACAGGTCCACAGTGCAGGGAAGATGTGTATTCACTTTCAGCCCAGTGGCACAGGCTCTCTGACTGTGGGAGACTATGCTTTTCACTGGTGACAGATCTGACCCCACAGGGATTCATTCGTATATCTGTCACGGCTTCTATCTCCTTCACCTCCCCTGACACTAGAGCAGCAAACAGGTGTGAGAGAAAGGAAGAGATAAGAGCTAGAAAGAGGGAACTTGGAAGGCAGAGGCATCTTGTTTTGTCCACTTGTCCAAAGTAACCACCTAGTTTAGCTAGCGATACCGGCTAGTTTTTTAGCTTTAGCATGATGGTCTTTCTCTGCCAATGGGGTTAACTTTCGGAATGTCCGGATTCTGATCAGCCAGTGAGAGCGTTTCCCTAGGGATTTGGAAGTTACGAAAGTTAACCCCATTGGCAAAGAGAGCTTCACGCCAAAGCTAAAAAAAAACTAGCCGCTATCGCTAACTAAACTAGCCGGACATGAAATCGGGTATAGCTCCTTTAACTTGGCATTTATTTCTTTTTGACATACAGTAACTGCAGTTTGTGCTGCAAACAGCAGATTGAAAACTGAACGGACAGAGATCACTGCCTCTGCCTTGGTTTCTGTCATCTGCCTGAAATAAAGAATTGGGCATCAAGATCTCTATACTGGTTTGTTTCTATTTACGTTAAACCTTTAATGAAAGCCAAACTGAGAGTAGATATTACTGAGTATTTCACTTTCAGATGAATCAGATTTATTGGTTCAAATCTGAATTCAAATCCAAATGTCAGAAACCGTGTATATAAGATGTTGCATGTTCCTTTTAAATTTCAGACAAATACACAGTTTCCTAATGCATAGTGTAGTAATAAGTTAGAATAAAAGAACCCAACTGCAGATGAAAAATCAAGAGAAACTTAATAGTAACTAACAGAGCAATATGGAAATAAAAAATTCAAGATTTTTTATAAAATTGTAAAGAAAAAATTTCAGAGGAAGAACAAAAAGATGGGCATATTCATGGTTATTTGTTGAAACAAATAACCATGAAGATTCCCTTTTTATGTCATTTGCAATCGCCAGTTAAACTAGTGTGCATGATTTGGGGCTGTGGAAGTATGCGCAAGGACAACACTGCAAACCCCACACAGAAAATCCCCGGTGAGACTCAAAGCTGTGACCCTCCAGCTGTGAGGATACATTACCCACCATGCAGTGTGGTGACACAAAATACATATAAAGTAGTTCAGATGAGGCAATAATCTATCAAAGAGAAGTGGTTTGCCTAAATGTACATAATTCTTCCCGATCTCATACAAATCTTGTAGTCTGTGTTTCTGCCAAGAGCCTTGATCACACATAAAAAAAAAAGAAAAAAAGCGGTAAAGTCAGGTTCTACTAGCAGTCCAGTGAGTGACAGCAATATTCATTGAGGGGTGGAGAGTGTGTATGCGGTTTGAGTGAGTTTGTGTGTGTGCGTTCAGAGGGCGGCCGGTTGTAAAGACATAAAAGATCAAGTTGCACTCACCCCATATGACCCCAACCATCAACTGCTGGATATACGACTGCTCTTGTGTGCGTGGGAAGCATTTAGTTTTGCTTTTCGCTACCGAGATTTGTTCCTGTCCACCTAGCCTAATGATTAAAAGAAAAAGCAAGCAAACGTCGCAGGCAGCCATTTTGAAAAAAAAAAAAACCAACAACGACTTACGACCTAGAAGAAGAAACCTCAGACAGCATGATGAGGATGAGAGAAAGTGAGAGTCATGGCGACTGTAGCGAGAGAGGGGCTGCGTCAGGGAAATTTTAGAAGTTGCAGAAGTAGAAGTGATAAGTGGGGGCTGTCAAATGCAGAGAGGAGAGACAGAAATGGAGATGCAGACGGGAGAACGGGAAGACGTCGCCTCTCACATCATGTTTGTGACATCAGCGGCCTTGAGGACTAGATACAGATGGTGTCCATGGCAACAAAGCAGCCAATCCAGCTCTGTGATTCCTTCATTTTGAGTGGTCACCGGCAGATAAGGACACCCAGCTCAGAAATGACAACAGATACCGCTGGCCCTGCGGCCATAGTTAGCTCAGAACCCGAGGATGTGTACTCCCACATATATTCTCTCTGTCCAAACTTTTTCATGCCACTGCTGCACACTAAGAAGGTCACTCTAAAGTGAAAGAAAAACGACAGATAATATCTCCAGCAATTCTTATCGCTTCTCTTATGACTCCACTGAGACTCCAGGCTGAACAAAGAATAAAATTATTTCATGAAACCCACACCATTAAGAGGTAATTATGAAAATAAAAGAATAACGCGTTATGCATTAAAAGTCATCCACTAAAAGCTTCAAATGATGTGTCAGGGGATGCAAAGAAAACAGTGATAATGATGAGAATAATTATGTGGAAAGTGAACAAACTGATCTGAGCTTGCTGTGAAAGATAAACATGTATAGAAAGACACACGTACATCGTAGGCTAATCCCTGAGTACACACTCTGAACAAAGACAACTTACAGTACATATTCATCTTCATCTTCCAAAGTGGATTTCAGGAAGCAGCATCTCTCGAGCAGCTACTTTAAACATCCCACAATAATACCATAATATATGTGTATGTATAGATACATAGATATGATGGTTATAAAAACTTCTTTTGCTTATTTACTTAGTTTCATATTTATTTGCTCATCCATTATAACGGCATGCTGGGTTTTCAATTGACCTTCTGTTCCTCTAATAAACTTTTTCTTTCTTCTGCAGGTTCATTCCAGGCCATGTTTGATATTAGAAGAGGATGTCTGTGTTTCTCCTGGTGAGATCACACTTGCCAAAATCCGAGCCAACTGGGAACAATAATCCCACTGGCTACTGGGCAGGCTGTTTGATGATAAGTTGTAATAACACGTCCCACCCTGATCGCTCTCTCATCTAATTCTCTGTCTCTCGCGTAGACACACACCCTGCTTTTGTGACTATACGGGATTTATACAAACAATGAACCAATGTGTAAAGAATGCTGGGTGTGGCTGAATTTCATCCTTTTGAGGAAAAGGATGAAACATGCTGCAAGATGTTGGAATGCACGTGTTGGTATGTGTGTGAGAGAAAGAGTGAAAGTGGAAAGGTAACAGACTCCCTAAGCGCTAAAACATAATAAATAAACCCCAGTTTTTGGACTTGCAACCCTCAACACTGTTTGTTTATAAGAAGCTGAACTTTTGCACCATCACTGATCCTAGATAATGATCTGTTCAGACTGAGGTTACCTGGTGCTGGTTTGTTGCTGTTTTTACAGTGAAAACCATGTATTTGCAACTGGAAATCAACTCTAACGCTTAGAAATTTTTAAATGAGACTCAGAAATTTTCAATTTTCCATTGCTAAATGAATGAAGTTTACATAATTAATAAAGAGTTAATACAGTTTACATAAGGGAATCAGTTCCAACAAGGTGTCCATGATCAGGAATAAATGGGTGACTTAAGGCCAGAATAGTCAGATGCACAGGTCTAATTTCTTGTTACCTTGTTAGCTGTTGCAGTAAATCTGACATGGCAGCTTTGACTGCATCGCTGTTGCTATGGCTTCACATGGAGATTGATATATTAAGCACACAACAGTGGGGACAGGAATAAAATTGCTACCCTGCAACCAATCAGAATTAAGTATGCATCCAAAAATTTCTATGCGATGTTCATGTTTTAACATTGTTTCATTAAATTACACTGCTCGGGGTTAAAATGTATTTGTCTTAAAGGAGTATAACTCCTGCAAAGCACTGTTTCCAAGCACTTTCTCCCACTTGGGAACTTCTTCCACAGTTTTAAACGAATTATTTTGAAATCTGGAGGGTCCATTCACTAGAGTAACACATTTCCCTCTAGATTTGGAACAGCTCTGACAAATTTCATTTGGGCTTCCACAAAAAAAAAAACAAGTAAAAAAAAAATTTTTATGAATACTTCCTGATGCAGCATTGGTTTCATACATGACCATCAATGCATGACCTGCATATCATAATCTCATTTTCTTTCCCGTTTTAATATTGACTTTCCTTCTTATCTTTGATGCTCTTTGGTGAGATGCGGTGTGATGTTTTTCAGGAGTGTTGGGCTGGAGTGTGAAGCTACACTGTTCTCTGCCCTGCGTTCCACTGTCTTCTGTTTAAACATACAGAGAGATGAAAGCCTTCTCTCCTCACACACACTGTGAAAGAAGCTTTGTTCTTCTGGAGTGCAGTGGAGACTCAAAGAAACAGGCCCAGTGGTTGGTCTCTTTGTCTACTATGCACTAAAATATAAGACAGCATATAAAATATCAGTTTGGTCTGTAAATACGTTACATGTGAACATCTTCTTACACACATTTTACCTGGAATTTGCTCATGGTTCTTTAAGTAAGACACAAATAAGGAGTGACACACCATTCATGTGAGTTTATAATGTAATTTTGTTGTTTGCATGTTTCGTTTTCTTCTTATCTACCTAGCTCAGCGTTTACCAATGATAGTTTTGAAGAGAGTGAAGGACTTCATAGATCTGCAGAGTCATGGGTGATGTGAGGCTGTTTCCGTGCTGGGGCTTGCATGTCTTTATCAAACCATAAACACACAGTCATACTTTCATGATTATGTCTGCATCTCCTTGCCAGGTCTCCGCGCACATAGTGATCCATGCAGCGCAGCTTAGTGGTCAGGGAGTTGATGCGACTCGTGGAGATATGGAGGTGGGAAGGAGTGTTAATCTACGATAATATTACAATATGCCCCCAGTGACGCATTACCGCCCTCGCCAAACAACGACAGAGTTAAAAGGATTATAGACTGGAAAAGACAGGGACCACACAGAGTGTGATGAGTTTAGCCACATAAATATGTTTGTAGGGAATATGACAGAACATTTCAAGTACTCTTTTAAAGTTATGGGGAAAAAAGATGCAAAAACAAACAAAAAAAGGAAACTGTAAGCATTAGACAGTGTTCAAATATATATATAAAATATAAAAAAATATAAGATTAAATTTAAATTATATGCACATATGCATAAGACACTGCAGAACCCTAACTACTCATGTGGACGGACACAGTCACACATATATGCAGACCGATGAGTTATTCACACTTGAGAGAGTGTTGGTTCTCAGAAATGCCCCAGGTCAGATGTCACGTACACAGGAGCCCTGGATCCAAACTTAGACTACTCTGTTTTTCTCCTGACATATCCCCCCACCCACCCCAGGCTATCTCTTTCCTCTCTCTTTTTACACAAACACACTTGGGAATGCTTCCATCTACACCAGGGTTTCTTCTCTCCTTGCTCAGGTCTGTGCTGCTTCTCCTGCCGTAAGGGATAACACGTTTAGTTTCTTACTTTTCATTATCAGCAATAACAGCAATAACACAGGTACTGATTTGAGTGGCAGCACTTCATGAAAACAACCCAATGCTCAGGCCGTGAGAATGAGAAGCAGCCTGGGAATGTTCATTTAATCATCTCTGAGCGCCACTTCCCAGTGGGAGTGCAAAAGAAGAGTCATTGTGCTGAAATCATAAGGCCCCAGCAGCGGTGAGGTGACACTGCCGGCGTTGTTACTTGTGCAATGACTGAGGATAACGTCCCCCCTCCCCCTGTCTGCAGGTGTATTGGTTGAGCAAGGTCAGTCGTTTATGATGAGCAGCCATTTCAAACCTACATGAGTAATCCAGATTTGACTTCTTGTTTCTATTTTTGAATGATCATTTCCCATTAAAAATTCCCCTGTATGTAAAATGTTATTTAAAAAAAAAAAAACATTTTCCAAATGTAGCTGACTATTTAGTACATGTGAAAAATGGGAAAAAGAGGAAGATAGAAGTAGCACAGAAAATGAAAAGATATTTTAATTGTTATATGCAAACTCAGTTTTTCTTTAAATCACAGCGTTTCAGGACATTTTAAACTTCAGAGGATTAAAAAGGTAGTCGTATCAGTGAGCTCTGTTCCTCAGATCCCCACTTCCTGTCACCTTTTCTAACCCCTATCACATCAACCATCATGACTACAAAGCTCCTTTCTTTCTCTAGTTCTGTGACACCAAGGTTACAAAAGGTTCTTCTATCAGTGGGCAAGATATAATCACAGGGATCATGACTAATTTAGTTTGCAGCAATAACAGATTAATCTGGTATGTATAATGCTAATCTCATGTTACAGACTGTAATCCTATCCACAGCTCTGATCTAACTGTCAACTTGCCTAATCCCATGTCTGCGTGTGATTATCTCTTTTGGACTGCACCAGTACAAGGAGGATGCTTTCAGACCATTTCTCTTTTAATTATATGCTGTTGCTTGAGCTCCTTTTGAAAAAATATTCCCTTTGAATAAATCTTTGAAAACTCCTTCCTTTATTGAGAATAGCAATGATCTATTCTTGCTACAACTTTGAATAAATGAACAACACAATTTACTCATAAACATTCAGAATAGCTGTAACCAGTCAGTAGGAACATAACAAAATATTATACTGGGTTTAAAATCAGTTATATTATCATAATCAGGTAAAAAGTATGAATTTCAGTGAAAATCAGTGGCACTTAAAGATAATGCACAGTTCTGTGGAATGTAATACATAATCAAATAGACATAATCTGTGTTTCAGGTAGAACTAATCAGGGCTAACACAAGCTGGGTTGTTTTAGGTCAAAATATAACACATGCTGGATGTGGATGCTGTCTTTAGTCCTGAGACCATTTACATAAAGCTTTATTTTAATATTACAATACAAAGAAATGGGTTTATTTATGAAGATGTGTTAAAATTGGGTATAATAAAGCCCATTTTTTTCAGGGTGTATGTGTGTGTGTGTGTGTGTGTTCGGGGGGTGGTGGGGAGCGAGAAAAATGAACAATGATTTATAAGACATTTGTTTGTCTTTTTGGTTATCATTTACCAGCACTAGAATTCTCATTATGAAGCTTCTGGCATTAACTCTTTCATCTTCTGTTCCAAGAAAGAAAATGGGGAAGGGTAAATGTGACTGATGAGTCCCTCCAGCCAGTAAAATGGAGTAGTAGTGTGAAAAGGTGCAGAAAGAGTTGACTTTATAGAAAGAATTTGTGCCCTTAAGCTCTTCTCTCACTTAGGGTGATAATAGCTGAGCTGACTTGCTGAGCTTCTACCCACATGTAAGCTGAGAAGTAATGACGGAGCTGTTAAAAAAGAGTGAAAGTTTGAGTTAAAGCTTTGTGTTCGTCTGAGTCTATCATTCTCCTACTGGATTAAAATTACATGGACAAGTGCAAAAGATTAATAGACAAAGAACGCTTGTAGTTCCTGTAAGTCCCTGTGGTTAGACCTGTCTATACATATTCATTAAAAAAGCATCTGGGAAACATTTTAAGAAATCAGTTAAAATATATGTAACTGATTAATCAACACTTCAAATAGATGGAAATATTTACTCTGAAGTAACTTCTTCAAAGACAACTTAACAGAGGACATACTTTGCTAAATACCCATATCCAACTTAAAGAGATAAATTACTTCAATCAAACCAAATGACTTGTTAGAAATGTGTGTTTTACACGATTTAAAACAGCCCTGTATGCTTTGATCCGTCAGCATTTTTCCAGCTGGTGAAGCCAGCAAACTGTAAAGGCTATTTGAGGTTGTTTAGCATGTCTGTCTGTTAAATAGAGACAGAAAAGGCCGCTATAGAAGAGTAATCATTGTATCACTAGTGCTATAAATGGGACCAGTGTGAAGGAGAGACAGGGACGGCTGACACTGAAAAGAAAAGACTGTTGTCGCCGATCTTCCGTCACATAAGCTCACAGACACGATGCAAAGCCATGCTGATGTGACAAGGATGCACCCACCATGAAACAAGGAGACCAAAGAATGGCTCTGTTTGATTTAGTGTGTGTGGAGGTCAGAATTAGTGTGCTTCAAACACAAATCCCTCCAGCATGAAAGTGACGAACACTCATCAACAGTAGGATAAAGAGGCCTGAGAGAAGTCCCTTTCTAAAAAACAACTCACTTAATGGGGCTTTACTGAAACCTATTCATTGTAATAAGCAAGAATGAGGAAGGAGAACAGTCATAGAAAACCAAATCTAGATCTAAACCTGTTTTTCCCCTGAATCGACCCTGCAAATCGAATTCAAGTAGAGAGGGGTAATATTCATTTTAGTTGCAGCCACATTCATCCCATTAAAAATCCAATTAAGAGGACGATTCCTTGCATTAACCTGAGAGGAAGAAAGTTAATATGGGTCTCGGAAGTCTGAATTAGAACAGTACTGCGGCAGTCTGACTACAGATTCACAGCATGCTGCTGCAACCAAATCTTCTTTATTACAAGTAAAACCATCGTAATACTTAGTGTTGTCAGAATTTGACCTCATTCTAACATACAGTTTTATGTTTTCTTGGGGTTTAGAAAAATTTGCAGACAGCTTAACATGACTGATTATTTCTAATTTATCGTGGCTAATGGTAAATATGCATTGCAGCATTAGACCTTTGAAGCACTTTTTAAATTTCAAAATTGTGCTTCTTTACTCAGTGTATAACAATTCATCGCTGAAGGAAGGAAATGAGAACTGCAGCCTGCTCACGGCAATGTACAGTGTGTCTGTCAGTTCTGTGTGACAGCCGTGACAAATACACATTAGCCTCCTGAACTTGTAACCCTGTGTTTTATACACACACGGCACAAAATGTTGATTTTACTTGCCAAAGATTACGGTTGGCTAATTTGTTTGAAATCATAAAAACAGTATCAACGTAAACCAGATCATATTTACTCCACATATGTGTCTAGCTAGAAGCGCAGTCATTTTATGAAAGCGAGTGAGTGTGTGTTTAACCTGACTGTAGAACCAGACCACTAAATATAAGCATGCTGTCAAAACACTGTGAGCAAATAAGAGGAAAGACAGATAAAACCACGGAGACACAGACAAAGACAGAGACAGGGATCGTCTAGACTGTAGGTATATGGACAGTCACCCATTTCTTTTTATTTTTTTGGTTATTTTTTATTGGACTGTACATCATCACATTAAATAACGTAATTTAACAAAAGTACATTGAAACAGCAGAAAGAACTGCGTATAAGATCTTTCCCACATGATTCCTGAGGTTTTAAGAGTTGAAAAATATGAACAAAAACCTCATGTTTCATATTTTGTGGAAAATGATTTGAACTACGTGACTGCCCTAAGTCTTTAACACACAAATATCAGCAGATGTTTTGTATCTTTTTAGTGCTTTGGGTCATGAGCTGTTCCCTTTTTCACGACACTTCCACCTATCTTTCCATCCTTTGAAAAGAGGTTTATTTTTGTTTCATCGATCAATGAAGCTTTGTTGTAAAACTTTTCTTTTTAATGTTTTTTTCTCTGAAAGGCAACACATATCTAATGTTTACTTTATATGAGGCCTGCATCAGGTAGGAAATTCTTCATTTACTCTGCACTCATTAACATTTTTCAGTTTTTATGCATAATGCAGATGACTTTGCAGTCATGCACAAGACTTCTGCTCCTAACTCATTTAGTTTGTCATCATCCAATTTTCTGTGAACAAGGCTTTTTCACAACTGACTAACTATTGACATATTTCAGATTTCCTTTCTGGTTTGATTTGTTGTTGTTTTGAACTAAGTAGTTGAACATCATATGGGTTTTCATGATGCCAAATTTCTGTT
>JBBDHI010000008.1:11820755-11842787 GCA_037177115.1 Craterocephalus stercusmuscarum
CGGAGCCGAGCACCAGAGTGAGAGAGAGAGGAGGAGTGTTTGTCTGAGCGAGTGTGTGTGTGAGTGGGTGTGTGTGTTTTGCAGCGTTGGCTATGTGCGCTAGTGTCTCCCCTCCCTAGCCTGGGTTGTGCAGAGCTGTGCTGAGACGGGCTGGGCCGTGTCTTAACCGACTCCCCTGCCTCTGGATCGTCTGTCTGCTGCAGGGAAGTGCTGCTCGCTGGGCGGCAGTAGCAACAGCTGTGGAGGCGGAGGTAGAGGAGGAGGAGGCGGAAAAAGAGGAGGGCGCTCTGACTGCGCTGGGCATACGGACCCTGCAGTTCCCTCTCCCCGCTTTCCCTCGACACTGAAGCTGGCCACGCCCCCCCACCCAAAAAACAAAACCAGGAAGTGCTGGCTCAGTTACAGCAGCGCTGCCCTTGCCTTTCCAGTGGAGCTGAGGAAGGAGAGAGGAAAGAGGCAGGAGAAGAAGACTGGGAAAAATAAGAATGGCTCTCACAAGCAAAAAGTCTGAGACAAACCAGAGAGAAAAGAGTGAGAGTCAGAATTAAACGCGCAACTTCAAAACTGGCAGGAAGAATAAGGAGAAAATGGCAGCTGGAAAGAATGAAGAGATTAAAGGGTGTGGATGAAACAGCTATGGAAAGATTTACACAGTGTGCAACAGACTGGCTTCTGTCTCGCTTCCCTCTCTCTCTCTCTCTCTCTCTCTCTCTCTTTCAGACTTCTTTTCTGCCGTGACATGAAACCCTCTACTCAGATTCACACCGACGCTTGCCCTCATTTTACCTGCAGTCAACGGCACACTGTATCAAAGTGTAGTACTCATGTATAAATTTAGAGTTATGTAAAGCAGGCAAATAGTTTGAAAGATACAGATACCAAAAAGATGCAGACCAAATGTAGCTCACTGCAGGTTAGAAGCATATGAAGTATAACTGGCTGGTGCAACCAGCTCCTCGGTTTTGCTGCTGACATAAAACCTTTGCAGCTTTAAGCCTTGCATCCAGGGGAAAGCCAGAGAGACTTGAGGAGCCTCAAAAAATTTGATTTGAACCTGCTGCAATATCCGGTAGCTAAGGATATAGTGACCCTGGCATCCGCAGGAATTCTTGCAGAAATTGAGCTGCAAGCTGTTTTTTTAATTTATTTGACCATGCAAGTAGTAGTTATATAACTTATTTTACATAGTTATGATCACAAGGTAGAAACATTAACAACATACTTTTTGGAAGGTTAAAAAACTGCTTTGTTAATGTTAAATGAGATTTTATATATTCATAGATTGATGTATGATCTTTACTTTCTTTGGCATTTTAGCTTAAACTTGCATGAAAAATATGGTTCATAAAAAGCTGTCATGCCTCATCTATCTCTATGTTCTTGTAATTCCTTATCTCTCTTACCAAGGCTCTATAGCTGAATAGCTCTGTTTAATACAAAGCTGGTGATAAGTCATCTCTAATTTACACAGCAGCCCCTTAAACCCCGGGTGTTAATCTGTGGTGGAGTCAGGCGCAATGCTGATGCTCTACCAGTCCAATATCCTGGTGAAATGTCTTTACATTGAGGGAAAACAAAAATATGTTTTACTTTAATTTTCAATAAATTATGACGTGGTGGAATAATCTATTTTCATTCACAGCATCTTTATTCCCCTGAATACCCACACAATCAACCACTGGTTAAAAAACCCCAAAGTTTTTGAACTTCGGTTCAATTACAGGCCTGACAGATGGGCCAAATTTTACATGTCCAAAATATTTAGAGTTCAGTGAGACAATGAGGCTGTTCGAAGTTGAGCAAAGGGAAGAAGGCATCAACATACTGAAGTTGAGCAAACTCATGTACAAATTAATGGCAACCAACCGAAAACAGGAAGAGGTATGAATGTGGTGAACTAAAGGGGAATTCCACCATACGACAAACTGTAGATCATTGAATTGCTCACAGGGAGAACTACGGTCTTCACACCGTAAAAACAGTAGTATAATGTCGTTTGTGAATCTAGAGGGACCTCTACCTCTTTGTGGATGTAACCATTGCAATGATATCACCTAGATAAGCATAATGAAAAATGATTTCTCTCTCTCTCTTTAACTGTACCTCCTAAGGCAGAGGTCATGAATTCGGCATTGATTTAATTGTCTGTTAGTGACATAACTCAAAAAGTTATGGGTGGATTTTGATTAAATGTTTAGGAAATCTCAGAAATGGAATAGGGAACAAGTGATTGGATTTTAGAGTAACCCACATCACTGCCTGGATCCAGGATCTTTAAAAAAGGATCTAATATTATGGGAAGATAGGGTAAGTTTTCCATGAGAGCCTCTTACTCAAAGGTAATGCCCACAATTACAGTATTAGCAAAAAATGACAATGGCTTGACGGAGATCTGCATTGTCTCAGTGCTTTCAGCTAAATCATGGGTTATCTTTGTTTTGCATGTCTTACACATTCATGGAGGTGATATGAAAAGGATAATTTACAAGGAAATAAGAAAAACAACATCTTGAACTTCCTTCAGAAGTTTTATTAATCACATGTAAGTCCTAATAACCCTTAACTAACACTGGTTGTCATGGGCAACCCTTCAGTCTCAGTCAAACTACTAAATCCTAACACATTTTATTATCTTTCCCTCCACCCATCTGAACACATCTTTCCACTTTAAACTTCCATATCATCTCATTGCTTTGCTATTTCTCAGTGCTCTGTAAATGACACTTGCTGGCAGATGTGAACTCTCACTTCTCTGAGGAAACGTCGCTGAGCTTTTTGTGCCAAACTCCGACAGCTCATCTGTCACTAAGTCTCCAAATACACATTAGACTCACATTACAGACCATCACAACAACTGCAACAGTGCAAAGTCTAGGAGCAGGGATAACAGTCTCGGGTTGGATGTAAAACAGAGCACGTTGCAATACTTTACGGAAGATGCGTAAGAATGACGATGAAAAATGTCGCTTTGAAGCAATTTCTATGTGAAAGCCGAATAGTTTGTTTGCCATTTAATTCAAAACAAGAAAAAAATTAGCCAAACATTCTCCCTCTTGTGTAGATTTGCAGCCACATTTGCCTGCTGCAGTCTCTGTGGTTTTCTCTGAACAACTCTCCATTTTGACATTTAGGAGGGAAGCAGGTGCAATTCAAGTTGTCCGGTTTGAAATACAGAGAGGAAAGAGCACGAAGTCTTGTTCCCATCTGAGCCCACTGTGTGCATGTAAGAGAACACACAATTCAAGCTTAATGCTTATTTTGGAGACAGAAGGAAAAGGAAGGGAAACATACTTTCCTTCGACTTTCATTCGAGCTTTTATCTAGTTCTCTGTATAGACGCTAGCGGATATGGATGCCTATTATACTCTCTATACATTTTAAACTCACATGCCTGTTACAGTAGAGAGAAAAATAAGATTTATTTGAGCAAAGAGCAATATATAACGTATTTACGTGATGTAGTAAAAAAGTTTTTGTCTTTGCATGAGGGGATCAATTCACCAGCTCGCAGTTTAAAGAAGCAGTTAAATCAAACAAGAAACTAATCCGCTCACGTGTTCATTGAAAATTACCAACAGACATCGACCCTATAGAAAGATTTGATGGACAAAGGTTTACCTGTGTGTCTGTCTATCGCTGACGTACCACTGGGACAGACAAAGCCACTTCAGCACAGGTCATGCTGATGCAATGCATTGTGGGATAAACTGACATCTTCATTTCTCTCTTCCTCTACTTCTCTCACTCTGCTCTCTCACACTCTCATAATAGCGCCTTCTGCTTGGCAACGGCCATACCACAAACGTGGTTTACAGCGAACCAACGCTGTGCAACATCGAGTCTCCATGACAACCACTTCTTATCTCATTTGCATCGTCTGCTTGCATTATGTACTTATGCCAAATATGGTCACCTTGTTATTTTCCCCGCCTCTTCCTGGATCCCCTTTTTATAACTTCCTCTTTACCTCCATTTGCACAACTGTATGAACACTTGCATGAATACAGTCTTATAGCACCTTTCCTATTTTACATAAGACTTTGATGATTAGGTTTTGATAATATGGTTGGAAATATGTCAAACGGTTACAGGTGATGTAGCGGACTACAACACAGTATATAACACAGGATCACAATGTCAACAAGAACTATTTTCATTTAAGATTCAAACATTAACTTTGTAGCAAAACAGTTGTGTAAGATAGCCACAGCGCAGCCGATGTCCAAGAGTCTGAAAGATCGTGCACATAGACGTATGTCCACATATGCAAGTGCGACAGTGAGTGTGTGAAAAGAGGAAGAGCATGTGACATTAGAGCAGTTTGCATTCAGAGAAAAGCACTAAAATAACTTCATAAATCAGGAAGCAGGGGCTTGTACAGTGGTCTTAGTGAGACCTCACTTACCCCCTGCGTTCTTTTTCTGTGAGGACTAGTGCAACCCCCCACCCACACACACCCCACCCCCCACCCCATTTTTTTCTTCACTAAAGGACTGTGTCTATCAAACTATCAGTGGAATGTTGAACCAGGCCCCTGGGGCCCACACACACAGAAACACTCAGCAGCACTCAGCACCTGTCTCCAGCTGCCAGCACAGTGAAAGAGACACAGTCAATCACACAGGACAGCACAGCAAAGGGGAAAGAAAGTAGAGAGGGAGGCAGACAGTTCATCAGCAAAATATACTATTGAAGAACACGTTATGTGTCACAGTACATTCTGGCAAAAAATAATAGATAATTTTTTGGATTACCTTAAAATACATATATTATTATATATAATCAAAATACATACTGAGTCTGGTAAATTTCACACATTTAAAAAAACATATTTCAACTATACCATAAATGATTATTTGTCATTTGTTATCAGATTCCCTATAACACAGCGCTTGAAAAAAAAAAAAGCCTAGTTGATTTTACATTAGTTGCTTAAAAAAGGTCAGCTTGGCCTGGTCAATCTGGTCATTAAAGTTCAAGCTGAACTGAACATGCCTCAGCCTGGCAGGAAGTCAGTTTGTGTTTTTGAGTTTCACTTAAGGGCAAAGCACGCTGCTTTGTAGGGAAGTGGTGAGATGGATTTAACACAAAACGAAATGAGAGCATCTTTCATGAATAACGTTTGTGTTGCTCTATCTTGTCTTCATCAGTGCTGGAAGCCAACAGTGAAATTGAAAATAAAGTTGATTAATGCACAGAATGATAACTTCTTCAGGACTTTTTTGCAAACATCATCTTAACTCAGTATCCCTGTATTTTTCTGTTCAAGGTTGCACATTCTTCACTTCAACTTGCTTCACTGCAAAATCATGTGCAAGATCATGTATGAATAGTTTAGTGCCCTTTTATAATAATCAAAAGATTTTAGACAATCAAAAAGTTTCTCACTAAAAGATTCCTTCTCAATTAAAAGTTCTACATAAATTGTGTATTTCTGTAAAATAACTGGTACATTCACTCTAATTCTTCTTCAAATCCAAATGAAGGAGCATAAAGGAAAGTTAAATTTCAGATTTTTAACTAATTTTGTAGACATACATATACCAGATTTGTAAAAATGTAAAAACAAAAAACAGAAAAAAAGAGCAAGAAAAAAAGAACATATTTAATATCTTTGTGTACAGTGAACTTCCATTGAAGTAAACTGATAACTATGATGTGATGTAAACATACCAAGCATTGCAAAACCTTACACTGATGTTTCTATTCTGTTTACTCAGAACATTGTCACACCTATCTTTATAGATATACCACTTTTAACTTACTGTGTCAGCATCAGCAGAAGCTCTGAGGATGCACCCCTGCTCTGGGCTGAAAGGCTGCTGTGACTCGAGGGATTGGACGTCAATGAAACCAGGTCTAATTTAGCCTCTGCTGCTCTACAAGCTGCCAGGAATCAGAGTCTCTTTCCCTTTTTAAGACTCCTTGGACACTGCGGTCAAGTGGCACTACTGCATTCCTAAATATACTAAGGAGGTGGAAAGAGAGATAGAGAGAAATAAAGAAGGGTGACACTAAACAAAATTGTATACAGATACACCTTTTAAATAATCTTCAAACTCTAAAAATCAAAATGGAATACAGCTGAAAATGTCTAAATATTCTGAGACAGCTGGAATTTCTCTGTGCATAACTTTTCTTTGACCATCTACTTTGGACATGTTTACACCCATCTTATCTTAACACCTCTATCAGAAGATATGCAGTCAGCTTTATTCTGTAACTGACTCAGACATGAGGATCCATTGCACAGTATCACAACAACTTGCAATTAAAAAAGTTAGGTGAGAAAATTAATCTGAAAATGATACACTTATACTATTCACTGAGTCCGGCCCTGACATGGTGCCATATCATCTTTGATAATAACGCACTAAATTAAAACTAGATGCTGCTGGCCTGAAGTGCATTTTCTCTCAGTCATGATCTGGCAGAATTTCATGTGACAAGAAGATAGAAAGACAAGAACCCTAGCTCCAACATTGCTCAAATCACACAATATTATACTTTAAAGCATTTAAAATATTGGTGTTTTTTGTTATCCCTGTTTAAACTTGATGGATTATTGCATTGTAAATACAGAAAGAACGAATGAAATGTCCCGACATATGTCTGACAATACAGTACATACACATAGAAAGATAGAGCAAAGTAATACATCAACTCTTGTCCACAATAATAGACACATCATCATCTATTAACCACAGCAGCCAATGTATTCAAAATAAACGGATTAGATGAGGATTAGTCATCGAGCCTCAGTTCCCTTTTCATTCGAGTATTTTCTACTATGATATAACTGTGCATGCATTATTGAAGACAGTGATCACATAAGCCATGGATTGGCAAACAGAATGGGATTAGCAACGGTTGTGTGTTTAAGAATCATCTTTAGCTCCCACCTCCAACAGGGAGCAGATATATACGAGGCTGTCATTTTGCTGCATGTGTGTAGAGTAACACCAGCAAAGACCAACTGACATAATCCCATTAGTCTATTCAAGGTCCCTGTCTGACCACCATGCATAATAAGGAGATACAGTATGGCTAGCATCACATCCATGAACAGGCTTTATATGGACCATTTCTGCACACATTGGATTTCACAGAAAAAGAAAAAAAAAAGCTGAGACATCTATCAAAAACTGAAATTCTGATGTTAAATTTGTGATTTAAGGTAACAAGGCAGTAATCAGGAAGATAAGTACGTGGGGTTTCCTATATCTAAGACAGTTAGCCTCTCCCTAAAATCAGCAAAAAAGACAACACATGTAGGTTTGCAAAATTCCTTGATGACCATTAAATCCTGATTATATTGTTTAATTTAATTTATAATTTTCCTCAGGCAATAAAGTTTTCTTCAGTAATTCAAATCACATACATAGATGGATTGCACTAAACACAAATTATTTGTCTTGAGAGATTCATTGGTTTCCGACTTGGGATGCGGGGTTGGGGGGCCCTTAATCACATCCAAAATATTGCAGTTATAAACTAATGTAATATACTCTTCATTGTGCCTTCAATGAAGCTGTTTTGAGCCATCCTGTGGAGGCATGTTACGCATATGTCCATATATATTTAGCCTACTATTAAACCCGGTTGCCTTATCCTCCTTCCACATATCCACATGTTTTTCCAATTTCTATATTAGCTCAGGATTGGAGGGTGCTGGACCCTCTTCCAGCTGCCATACAGTGAGAGGTAAAGTGGGCCAATTTATGCTGACACGCAACGCTAGAGTGATCAATTAATCCTACATGTTTTTTTTGGGACTAGAGAGCAAATCAGCCAAAGCTACTGAAAAAAGAAATCCAGGGTTATGCAAGGAAGTGCCCCACATGAACCAGAAACCCTCATTCTGTTAGATGATAGTGCTAATCACTACACCACCCTTTCAAGCTAAGTGGCTAAAGAGGCTAGTTAGATGCAGCTTCAGCCAGCTGCACAGAAATATGAATATAGTATGTTTTGCAGCAACATGAAAGACTCAATATAACATATTAAGTGACTGAATAATTAAGCACAATTATCAAATCAATGTAAACCAAATCTTTTGACTGAAACACAGTCAAAGGGTGAAACACAGTCAAAGGGAGAATGGGGACATTTAATGATATTAGAAAGTAATAACGTCATTGCCCTTTACTGGGCTGATGGTAAAAACCTAAATAGTGTTGGACCACAAGTCAAATATATATTCTGATAGTAACTTAGCAGTCAACTCAACATGGAACCGATTGTTATTCTAGAAAACATGCTACAGATAATTATAACCCTTCTTAGCCAATCGCATAAGGCCTTGAGCCATAAATAACAGACTGCTCCCCTACAGAGCACAAGTCTGTGCTGAAAAGTCAACAAACACTTTCCCCAGTAGTGAGTCTTGCACAGCATTGAACTGCTCTAGTTCAGTTGAAGATAAACAGAAGGGCAGAGAGACAGTGAGCCGAATATTTTTTTCTTAAAAAAAGCAAGAGAAAAAGAATAAAGTGGAAAAGGGAAACAAATGTAACCTGTTATTACTGAGCCGTAATGCAAGCCGTTAAATGGGTGTGTGGCTTCGAGCTATGTCATTACAGACTGTGCCAGAGGGCTGCAAAACCTACAGATCTCTATTTGGAACTCAAGGATAGTCAAAAGCAAGGCCCAAGATCCATTCAAAAAGCTCAAAATTATTGCAATAATTTACAAAAATCATACTAATCTTAATAGCAGAACCTCTCGTGTAAACCATCCGCAGTCTAATTTTAAGCTTTGCTTCCCAAGTGGGTGTTTTTGCCAAACAGCAACCGCGGTGCTCTGTGAAACAACTTAGTCTATGGGGCATTATATTTAGATTTTATGAGCGATACTGAACTCTGACCCAAGATATTTTCACCAGGGTGATTTAAGATGTCACCTCGATACAGCAACAAGTTATGGCTGCAATTACGATCGGGTCACATCACATCACATGGCTGCAAGAGGACATTAGTGCATTTGCCCCCTCTGGGTGATGAGAGATGGGATTGGGAATGTTTAGATCAACAAGACATTACTAATGTGTTGCAAAATAACAGAGCACTTATGTTTCTTTGGGGAACTGAGACTTTATCTAATCTCTTCATGTCATATCATCACTGTCACAGCGGTGACAAGTCACAGTGATAATGTGGCTACATAGTCACTCCATGACAAAGCCTTTTTTTAAAAACATCAGTAAATGTCTCATTTTCTAACTAAATCATAGGTCATAATTAACACACTTCTTGAAGGCTGTGATCTTATCAACAAAAATGCCAACTGTATCTATGTAATGCTTCTTGTTGAGATGTGCAAACATAGCTGAAAGAAGCACCATAGTTGGTATGCATCACATAATAAAAGTAGTTGTTTGTTCTTCTCTCCTATACTGCATGTTTTAATGAATGCCTTGGGAAAATGACACATGCTAGACTTTAGTGTCATGTATCCAGAGTTATCATCCCTCCTATGGAGATGTACATCTGACATGAAATATGTAAAAAGTATTTAAACATATGCCAAAGCAAGTCATCTGCTGCTGTGATAAGAGTTTACACTGTGACAGCAGACTTTTGCTTTAAAAAGGAACATTCTTCATGAAGGACAGGCACTGCATACTTAAAATTGTTAAAATTTTAACATTTTCACATTACATCTAAGAAATACTATCCTTGCGCATGTAAAACAAGAATACGATCCTTGAATATAAACCTGAAAGATGTGTATATTTCTTTAGAGGTAAGGAACCTGCAATGGATGCTACAAACAGAGCAGCCTGACCCCTCTCTCAGCTCCCAGGACATTTTCTTCCAACCTCCCTATTGGGATTCTAGTAGCCTACATTCCCTGCCTCAAGGTTGGCGGTGGTGGCAAATTAAATTACTTGTCCTGTTTTGTAGTGTTGGCGCCAGGTCAACCGCTGCTTGGCTAAAATGATGAGTGCGAGATTCTGAAGGGAACTGCATTCGTCCTGACCTGCTGGTGTCATGTTTGCAAAGCAAGTAGCAGTGATGAAAAGACCTGAAATCAAAAGCAGTGTATTAAATTCTGCCTTTGTAATCACCTGCAAAATAAAAATCAATTACCTCTGCTCTGAAATGCATCACCTTACACTGCTGTCCTTTAGGCTTACCCTGCTGATGGAGGATGTCATGCGCTTGCACATGGAGTGAAGCTTGACTACATTAGGCCTAATTTTGTTAATCTTGCAGTACAGCACCCCTGCTGGACAGTTTACATATGAGATGTAGCAAACATGAAATGTTTATGTTTCCTAATTCTGATGTATGCGTGATTGATGATCAATTCTTGTGTATCCAACAAGCTAACCATCACAGTTTATTAAAGACGGCTTTGAACAGGCATTATGCACTCCCCTGAGTCCTCGTTTTCTTTAGCCACAATGCACTTCTGTTATGTAGGCTCTCCGAATCTAAGCAGCAGCATGTGGAGTTTATCTGTCAGCTGCAGAAAGGGTTGCTATCAGTAGATAAACAGTTTACACACCACTCTGTGGAATGGGAGGAACGTAGAGTATGTTTTGTGGGGTCAAAACATGGCACATGTAAACAGGCAACTTTTATATACAAAGATGCATTTGGCTGTCAGATGTATGATTCAAATGTAAGTTTAATCCCTTAACAACAAATGTTTTGGACCCAAATTATTATGGATATCACTGTTTAAAAAAAACACATATCAAATTGTTAGACCCCAATTTGATATTAGTATTTGTATACAATTTGGTATATTAGTATTAATTTACCAGTGATATTTAATTTGCTTAGTTAAATACATGTATAAATACTACTCTGACATCCTTGCAACATTTGTCAAAGATATCCTAAAAAGTGTTGCTCCTAGTTACATGTATGTTTTTGGCTTCCTCTGGTGTCCAACCGTGTCAATGACAACCATTTATAAGATAATCTAAAATAACAGTCATTTGAAATCAGAGGTGGTACAGACTTGATATTTAAACTACAAAGGTGCATTAGTTGGTTAATCTGTAAGCAGCATGCTGGAATTTCTGGCAAGCAGCGAAGTGCTAGAATTATTTCCTCTAAATACTGCATGTGTTACTGTCTTTTTCTACAATAAATAATCACATTTCAACCAATAATACATACAGACACAGCAAGCTACCAATTCTAAATGTGTCTATATAAATTTTGGGTACATTTTGATCTGTATCCTGAATCTGAGTTTAAAACACAATACAGTCACTCTATCTCCTTAAAGTACATTAGAGGGCAGACTTTGCCTTTCTGAGGAGCCTATTGTCACTTTATGTTGACAGAGTAGATGAATATTTAACAGCAGGAAGGGAAGTGGTAGGCATCAAATCACTAAGAAGAAACAGGTCTAATACCAAGTGCAATCATGTGACTCTGCCATTAACAGTTGGATGACGGACTAGACTGATGCTTTTGATCCGCTGGTTGTATATTTTTTCAACCTAAAGGTGAGCTTGGAATAAATTGAGCATATGTGTCTGAATCTGATGTGTTCTTGAAGGCAGCTTGGAATTGGGGAAATAACAATACTGCGTTTCATTGATGAGAAATCAGTTGTGAAATAAAAATATAGATAGCTATATCTAATTTTAAATTTAACAATTAATTCATACAAAAAGAAAACAAATTGCAAAGTGTTTTGTAATTACACATTTAAAATTGAAATATTAAATGAAATAGTAATTCATTGCTGAGTGTATTTTCTAAAAGAAGACATAAATTGCACAATTCATGAATTGGGTTATAAATACCTCTCTGTTTTAAATATTTAAATAGGCAGTTGTCTTTTCCAAAACCATTTCTTTATCCTCCTGCATTTTTAAATCCTTTTTGCAATAGAATTTCCTGAATGGTTTACCCTCTCCATTCAACTTTTGCATGACACTTCGGGGCAGTAAAAACAAAGTTAAACCAGCTGCTCATCGGTTATAACCAGCTCACTCATTGGTTAGACTGAAACACTTCCATCTTAACAGCTCACTAACCATGTCAGCAGTACAGACGCCAATAATACAAATACTTTAAGGAGACTGCTACAACATGAAACTTTGAAGTATCCGTTCAGCATTCAGAAGATGAGAGTCTCTCAAAGTTTGATGACGTTGAGCTGTTACTTCGTCAAAAGTGGTCATGTGACTAGAGAAATGTCTTTAATCCATTAATCATTTAAAAATGTATAATAACAGAATCTTTGCAAATTGATTTCTTTTTGTAGGAATTAATTGTTACATTGTAAATCATATTTAGCAATCTATATTTTTATGTTACAATTATCATTCATCATCAAAATGCTTTATTGCTGTTCCAAAGACATTCCTGGCCCTTCATAGCATATTCAAGCAGGGTGAAGGTAACGGCGGTCAGCACTATGGACAGAAACCAGAAGATCATCCAGGTGATCGGTGCTATGGAATTGGAGATCAGAAAGTTGAAGCTGGAGAATATGGGCCTGCGAGGAAAAGCTGGAGCGCATCTCCGAAAGAATGCAACAGTTCCCATTATGATGACAGAATACAGAGGTATGCATATCGGCCTAATCATTGTAATAAGCATGTATTGATAAATTATGCATTCCTCAGAATAACCCTAACCCCTAACCCACAGCCCTGAACGAGTGTAGTTACACAATTAAATTTTTAATTGTGGTTAATATCCTGATTTTGAAGGTTTACTGTATTTAGGTTTTGGTTAGACAATACCCTATTATATTAGATTTAGCTTGTAAACCCGTTTACTTTTTTGTTATAACATTGATTGATATTTATATTTACAGCTCAAAGAAAACCTAAACAGGAAACTCGCCTTATTGTTCTTTGCACTTCTTCGCCAGAGAGCGTCGTCATGACAGTGAGAAGATACTCGGTCTACCAGCCAGTCAGCTGTGAACATTTGCAAAAGAACAATGTGAAGAGTGACAGGGGAACTGAAACGCAACAACACTGGCAATTCAAATGCTCAAACTGAAGAATATTATTTCCTTTTACTGAAGAAAAGCCAGCTAGCTTAGCTACTTTTTGAATTAAACCCAGTAAACATTACCTAATAAAAAATGTATTACTGTCACTGAATATTTATTTTTTGTTCATTGTGGTTTCTTGGATAAAAACTAAGTTGTTCCGGGATAAACCAGCTATATATAGAAACTTGAACAATATTCAACTGAAATATCGAAATAATGATTACCGCCATGCGGCACCAGCCAGGCCAACGGTTTATCAACCTGTGGAATGCACCTGTCAATGTTGTGACTTTATCATTCTCGCGAGATTTCTGGATTGCGCAGTGGGGAACAGTCGGCCGCCATCATTGCAAACAAGCTAACGTTAGCTATATATATAAAAAAGAAAAACAATCTGAAGAGCGATTGACAACACAATAGGAAACACAGAGACTATACTAATTTCTGTAAGGGAGGCCGTTGAGTTTCCGTGTCGCTTTCCTGGCGCAGACAGCAAACCAGCGGTTGCCTTTCATGTAGTCTTTAAGTCAACTTAGTAACGAAAGTCGTTTCAAACTAATCATGTCCAACCTCAAAGGCGGCACCAAGAAGGACACCAAGATGAGGATACGAGCCTTTCCCGTAAGTATTTACTGGCTTTGCAGGTGTCAAGACACAAAGTTTGAGATTTGAGTAGCGGCGATGACAGCTATTTATGCTAACAACTGCTAGCTAACTAGCTGCTGTAACTAGAAAAAAACGTTATTGTTCAGTGAAAACTGCTATTATCTGAACAAATGATCTGATGCGCGTTAAGTACTTATTTCTTGTATTTATTCAGTTTTCTTGTTAATTGGATGTAAAGTATCGCCGTTTGTTTGAGCTAATGTTTGCATTTGAAAAGAAACTTCTTCACTGACCAGTAGCAGATATAAGCTACCTTAGTAGCGGGCCTATTAGCTGACTTGACGTTTGTTAAGTTTGAGTCAGTCAGCAAGTATCATCATTAGTGTAACTGCGTGCACTTTTAATATTTCGTGTATAGGTGAGCTGGAGATTCATGTCAGGCTGTGGTAAACAGCAGTGTTAAAGACAATGCACTGTAATTTAGTATTTTTTTCATTGCATATCCGTAGTAAGACTTAAGCAAACACACCCGGAGTAAACTCAGCTGTAAATGTTGACGTTATCAAATGACAATTTTTCTGCAGGTAGCCTTGTCACACACACTTAATGCTGGTTACTAAGCTGAATTACATTTACACCATTTCATGGATCATCTGAGCTCAGATATTTGAACTATACTGCAGGATATGCAGTATACTAAGCCTTAATAGTACCCCATTCAGTTGAACCAAAGCAACACATTTACATCATCTTCATGTTCAGGTTAATGTGGGGGTGTCTGAGTCAGAGATGCTGGTTGATTCATATTTACAAGGAATATTTTCTTTAATCTTGAGAAAGCATTCAGATCAACAGTAGTCCATTGTTTAGCTACTGTTATTTTATGTAATACATTTACGTGAAATAAGCTAAAATCTTTATTAAATATCAGCTGGAATGTACCTGTCCTATGATCTGAAAATGTAGTTGACATCATTGGCATCTGTCAAACTGTCTTGAAGTTTTAAGTGCGCTTCATTTTTCTTTAAACCAATACAAAAGCAGTCAGACGACATTTGTCTTTACACCGTGTTTTGAGTTTCAATAACCTGCATACTTTTTTAGTGACTGTAGTGACATTTCATTCATTTGAAGTGAGATAATCATTTCACATCAGTGTTTGGTTACATGCAGCCTTTTCTTGTTTTTCACATTGAAAACCTTTTCACGCAGCTTGCTCAAGAGATTCGGGCAGTTTAACTTTTCACACTTGAGTTGTTTAAGTTATTACGTTATAATCTTGACCGCGTATAATTTACAGTTATCCTCTTTCAATTATATGCAAGCAGTAGCTTCTACCCCATTACTCATGCGTAAGATCGCTTAAGTGATTAAAAGTGGTGAGGTACAATATATCAGATATAATATACATTGGATGTCATCTCTTGACGTGGGAAAAACCCTCTTATTTAGTTTTATTTGCACAAGCCATATTG
Organism: Craterocephalus stercusmuscarum; assembly: GCA_037177115.1. Classification (NCBI taxonomy): domain Eukaryota; kingdom Metazoa; phylum Chordata; class Actinopteri; order Atheriniformes; family Atherinidae; genus Craterocephalus; species Craterocephalus stercusmuscarum. The sequence goes on from JBBDHI010000008.1 coordinate 11,835,818, forward strand.
TGGAAATGATTCTGTGTGCCAGAAAAGAAAATTTCCCGTTAGTGGCAGTTTATACGACCTCAAATCTTCATTACATTCTAATAGACAGTATTTCAGGTTTTTTTCTTTTATATAAAAAAATTAAATACATAAGTCACCACGACTAACATTTCTGTGATGCCTATTGACTGATTTTCTGTGATTTTATCTTTGTTTTGTCCGACATAAAGCTACCAAACCAAAAGCAGGATTTGTTTCACAAACTAATAAATACAAGGGGCAGTTTTAAGTAACTTTTTTCTTGCCATGTTGTTGGTTTATTATGGCTGAATTTATATTGCATGATTGACTGAAAAAATATCATTTGTATGTCTGCTGAAGATATAACTTTATGTATAAAACTGAGATTTGAACATGGTTTCTGTTGAGAACAAAACTAGCAATTGATGTGCCACTGCATTCAGTCTTCACCTACAGTGTATCACCCAGAGATTGTGGCTTTTTGATATTATGTCAAGGATTTCTAATATCCTAAAGCTTTCTATTCCCTGTTTTGCTGTGAAAGCAAGAAAGAAGAAATCTCTCGCTTAGCATGAAAAAAATTTGTTTTAAGAATATATGATCACAGCTTTACAAAACTGTTTCTCTAATGCAATACCATTTTTACCAGTAGTATTACTTTACTAAATTCTATCAGAAAGAATAATTACTGCAGCAATCCATGTTTACCCTGTCAAAGATTGGACATTTCTAATAAATTGTCTCTGTCTCCCACAGATGACAATGGATGAGAAATATGTGAATAACATCTGGGACCTTCTTAAGAATGCCATCCAGGAGATTCAGAGAAAGAACAACAGTGGACTGAGCTTTGAAGAGCTGTACAGGAACGCCTACACCATGGTGCTCCACAAACACGGAGAGAAGCTATACACAGGCCTGAGGGAGGTTGTCACTGAACACCTTATCAACAAAGTAAATCGAATTTTTTTTTCTGTTCAAATTTGTCATGATTAAATGAAATGGTAACAACTAAAGGGGGAAAAAGATTTATTCTCAAGAAGCTCTGTTTATAAGTCACACTAGAAATAGATTGATATTGTTGTTTGTGTTTTCAGGTACGGGAAGATGTTCTAAACTCCTTGAATAATAATTTTCTGCAAACTTTGAATCAGGCCTGGAATGACCATCAGACTGCCATGGTTATGATCAGAGACATCCTCATGTACATGGTAGGTATGCTAGTGTGAGTTTTGTCCAGAGGTATATGTGTATGATTGTGCAGTAATGAAAATCGTTTCGCAATACATTTAGGTTCTTTCATTCAGTAGGCCAAAAGTTTTGTCAGTTAACTTTTTCAGCATGTGAATAGTTTTTTTTTTCTTTGTTTGTTTTTTCTTGTGTGATGAATAATTTTTCCTTTTAAAGAAATGACCTTTGTGCTCACCAGCCCTCTCCAGGATCGTCTTCTGAACTTTGATTGTGTTCCATTGTATTTGTAGACCCAACAATCAGGCTTTGTTGCCATATTGATTTTTTTGCTGGAAAAACTGGCAGAGCGAATTGTTTTACATTTGCCAACAGCAAGTACAAAGTGTGTAGGGTTATGTGTTTGTGATTTAGCCCTTGAGAAAAATACAAGTGTGGGCTAAACAATGGCACAGTCAGTTAAACAAACTCCTGAGCTCTCCTGAGGTTCCATTGTTCAACATTTTCCTTTTTTCTGTTCAGTTTTATCCCTTGAAGTTAGCTTTCTGTTTTTTAACCAGCCAATACAAAGTCCCCCAAGGACTGTATTATAAAGCAGTTTCCTGCCATGGCAAAGAAACTTCACATTCACTAATCTATTCTAGAGAAGATTACAGATGAACATGTCCAAAGAACAGACATGATCAGTCAGTTCTATTGAAAAATGCCAACATAATTACAAGATCCTGTATACAGAGCGTTCTACTCGGTTCAACTCCAACCCCTTCAGCCATCTTGTAGCCTCTTCGGCCTCGATCGGCAGAGAACTTTTTTCAAAAATAACATGAACATATTTAGCACACCGGCAGATAATACTCTGATGTAATGGACAAGAAAATGTAATAGTGAATGGAGAAATCTAAACAGACTGAAAAATATGACGCAAAAAGAATAATAAGATATATACGCGGCACCGAAAGTGAATAAATTACATCTTTCTGCACTCATGAACACATTCAAAAAATTTCCCCTTTAAGATATGTTCATATTTATACTGTATTAGCTCCAAAGACCTTTTAAACCCAGCCAAGATGCAGCTGAAAGATTAAGACTTAAAATGTCTTACAATTAAACCTCGTGCAATCAAAAAGTTACAAAAAAAGTAAAATATTTTTTTTGAATATTCTATTTTTAGAAAATTGATTTTTCTTTAACAAAAATGGCAATTTAAAAATCATGAAACAAAAATATTGTGATATTTATGTTAATTGATTCAGAATTACATGGCAGTGATCTTTATAAACCTGTTAATTTTTTTTTCTTGCATCTTCCTTATTTCAACAGAAGGCAGCATGTTGTTTGTAGCCAGTTTTATACATTCAGACTTCAATTTTTGGGGGGTTTGACATGATTTGAGAAACATGCAGCCACAAATATGTATTGATAGTCAGACATCCTGGGTTGACTATTAAGGTAGAATTTAACTTTAAAAAAAGTTAAGTGATAAACTCAATCTGGCTGATTCCATCTGAGCCCAGTTGATTTTGTGTATGCGTGTAATTTGCCTATTATTACACCAATCAAATAAAACCAATTTTTAAGTACTCTAACACCAATCAAGGTGGTAGGAGGAATAGGAAGTTCTATAGTTACCCTAAGGACACTTCCAAGGATCAGTCCATTGAACCTTTGATCGGTGAATGCCTGCTCTCAGTTCTGAGGATGTGGCAGACACAGCTGCCTGCTGTGCTTCCCTGGAGGCCGTGTGTGCTGCTTGTGAGAGACCTAACGTGTTTATTGGCAAACTCCTGTGGATAATGGGTCAAGTTGTGAAGCAGCTTTTTAAAAAGGGAAGTCTACCAACTTGTGACCTGCTATTTTAATGGGACACTGCCAAGTCTTCCAGTAAATTTAACCCAGTTACATAATTATTTAACACAAAGGCTTAAAGAATGTGAGTTTGTGCCTTAAAAGTCAAAAACAGAAGATGTCAGGTGGTCTACAAGTAGCTTCTTTGCCTAGCTTGTTGTTACTTCTGTTTAAGATTCTTGGCTGAAGTGTTGATGATTGTGCATGCTTGTCTTGTAACACACACATTAGAAATGGCAAAACAACAACAAAAAAATCTAAATCTCTTACACATTCATATGTTTACAGGGTGGAAAAGTTGATTTTATCTTACTCTATATTCTCACAAAAAGCTTTGAAAATAAAAACATTGACATTGGCATAGTAGGATATTTAGACACTGGAGAGTACACTTCATGTGATGTCAGCTACTGGTCTTATGCTGTTCTCTTCTTACCTATGATCACATTTGGTTGCGTTCTTCTTTTCGCCTCTTCGTATACCGGACTGACAGGGAAAACCAGTGCTAACAAGAGGTCCCCTGCTGCGTTTGCTTGCATCACCAGTGTCTGAACAAACAACAGCATTTGGACGGAAAAAAAAGCACAAAGTCAGCTTGCTACTGTCTGACAGGACAAGTAATCTGCATCTGTACAAGAAAGGGCTTGCAGAAGAGGGCAGCAGAAAGTATGTTATATAGTTAATTACAGTGGAAGATTAGAAATGACAGGCATTATAATGAAAAGCAAGCGTAACAGTGTAGTTCAAGTTATGAATGGAGAGGGCAGCTTTAAAAGAGATTGTTTGACTGTTTACTGTCAGCTTTCAGTAATCGCTTCTGCTTACGTTCCCACAGTACTCAATAACTATGCTGCACTGCCTGTCAGACTGAACTCTTCCAGCTGTGACAACCATTTTATATGTTGTATCAGCCCAAAATAAGACTTAATTCAGTTCTGACAATGGCGCATTGTATATATGAAGGAAGTCCTGATGTTTTTAGGAATAGAATCAAATACTACATTGTACATTGCTAAAATTTAACCATGAAAATGATTTATAATGCGTGTTACCTGTGTGGTCCCCTGCTTCTTCTGTCCACACAAACCATTTAATTTCATAGAAAATGTACAACCTGTCAGTGAGAAAGCTGTGCAGCCCCAGTTAGAATAAGAAATGACAACCAGTATGGAAAAAATACTGAAAATGCATGGAATGTTGGAGAATGTGTTTTGCTTTTAACACAGAAGCTCTTAAAGATACGCTATAGTTGGTCCTTTGCTAAGTTTTTTTTACTGTCAGTATACTGTGTGGGTTAAGCTGAGTCAGGTCTTAGTGCTTTTTTTAATAGGCACAGAGGAACTTTCCATTCCCCTCTCTTTCAGGATCGGGTGTATGTACAGCAAAACAATGTGGAGAACGTCTACAACCTCGGCCTCATCATATTCAGGGACCAGGTAGTGCGCTATGGCTGCATTCGAGACCATCTACGGCAGACGTTGCTGGACATGATTGCACGGGAGAGGAAAGGAGAGGTTGTAGACAGGTATGCACAGCTTTCCTTGTGTTCCTTGGCTTGTTTTCTCTGTTTCTAGACTGAAAATATCTTCAAAGGAAGAACATTATGACCTGTAGGCAAGCTGTAGGCCCCTGCTTGCCAACACGCTGAGAAATCTGGGAGATGCATATTTTCACTGTTAGATTAAACAATAAATACAAATTTAGCCTATTCATGTTTTCAGAAATATAGAGTCTTGATCAATACATTGATCTGGGGCATTATTTCATGAGTGACATCAGGATCAAAGTCCATTAACGAACGGTATTGCATCAGATCAGTCCCAGCTATCAGTGCTTCAGAGTTCCTCATGTTTGAATGAATGATTACATGTAAGGCAGAAAGACTCAAACACCTGACTTGATCTTCATTTATCCACCATCAACTGCAGGGGGGCCATCAGAAACGCCTGCCAGATGTTGATGATTCTTGGCTTGGATGGCAGATCAGTATATGAGGAGGACTTTGAGGGCCCTTTCTTAGACATGTCAGCTGAATTCTTCCAGGTGAATTCATGCTGAACGCTTTGTGCTCTTTGTTTTTGTTTTTTTCTTTATCTGAAACTCTTCCCAATAAAATAAAACACATTTGGTCTTTTCAGATGGAGAGCCAAAAGTTCCTTGCAGAAAACAGTGCCAGTGTCTACATAAAGAAAGTGGAGGCCAGAATCAATGAAGAGATTGAGCGAGTCATGCACTGTCTGGACAAGTCTACAGAAGAGCCCATTGTCAAGGTCGTTGAACGAGAGCTCATTTCTAAACACATGAAAACTATTGTTGAGATGGAGAACTCTGGCCTGGTCCATATGCTTAAGAATGGCAAGACAGAAGGTAAAATAATTTCTGGATTTATGTTTTTCCATTATTAAATCCTTAAAGGAGCTATACCCGATATCACGTCTGACCAGTTTAGGTAGCGATAGCGGCTAGTTTTTTAGCTTTGGCATGACGCTCTTTCTTGGCCAATGGGGTTAACTTTCGTAACTTCCAGATCCCTAGGGGAGCGGTCTTACTGGCTGATCGGAATCTGGACATTCCGAAAGTTAATCCCATTGGCAGAGAAAGACCGTAACGCCAAAGCTAAAAAACTAGTCGCTATTGCTAATTAAACTAGCCGGACTTGATATCCGGTACAGCTCCTTTAATATAACCTAGAAGTTAAAACACACCATCTGAATGGATTTCATGTCGTGTCTCACTTTCAGACTTGGCGTGCATGTACAAGCTCTTCAGTCGAGTGCCAAATGGCCTGAAAACGATGTGCGAGTGTATGAGCTCCTACTTGAGGGAACAAGGCAAGGCTCTGGTGTCAGAAGAGGGAGAAGGGAAGAACCCTGTGGACTATATACAGGTACAATGAACAGTTTCAGAAGACAAAGCAAAAAGTGTAATGATCTAAATAAATTATGAAGTTATAAGACAAATTAACTGTTTCTTTTTTTTCCTTTTTAATCTTTCTTCAACAGGGTCTGCTAGACTTGAAGACACGATTTGATCATTTCCTTCTTGAGTCTTTTAACAATGACAGACTCTTTAAACAAACCATTGCAGGAGACTTTGAGTATTTTCTCAATCTTAACTCCCGCTCACCTGAGTACTTGTCACTCTTCATTGATGATAAGCTGAAGAAGGGAGTTAAAGGGGTATGTGACTCCCTAGAAAACACAGTTTCTAACTTTGTTTGTTTACATCTTGAATTGAACATTGTCTCATGATGTGTTTAATTGTTCTGTCTTTATGATCAGCTGACAGAACAGGAGGTGGAGTCGATTCTTGACAAGGCCATGGTGTTGTTCAGGTTCTTGCAGGAGAAGGATGTTTTTGAAAGGTACTACAAGCAGCATCTGGGCCGTCGGCTTCTCAGCAACAAGAGTGTCTCAGATGACTCAGAAAAGAACATGATCTCTAAGCTAAAGGTAACTGCATCAAATGAGTATCCTTTGCATTGTAGTTATGTTTTATGTCATGCACCTCTGTTCATATGTAACCCAGTTGTCTTACTGTCTAAAAATGTGTGAGCAATTTTAGCTCATGGTTCTCTTTCGGCCTTGCAGACAGAATGTGGCTGTCAGTTCACCTCGAAACTGGAAGGGATGTTCAGAGACATGAGCATCTCCAACACTACTATGGACGAGTTCAGGCAACACATACAAACCACATCGGTGAGATGGTCACAGAAACAAAAACAACACACCGTATGATGGATGAAATTACATCGAAGGGAGTCAGTTATAAAACACAACATATGAACACATTTTCTAAAGGCATATCTCAGAAATATTTTATTTATGGCTTCTCTTGATTATATTACACACGAAAACAGCACTGGCCCTAGTAGGAACGGCATCTATTCTGCAGCATATAAGATGCTGTTTCTTTAGAATTTGATATTAATATT
>JBBDHI010000008.1:11852983-11866654 GCA_037177115.1 Craterocephalus stercusmuscarum
AAAAAATTAGTTCTAATAAATAACTTTTAGGTTCGCACAGAACTATTGATCAATAGAAACGACATATTGAACTTACCTTGTATAGTGATGGATCCCATTTAAAAACCATGTGGAATTTCGATACAGAGACATGTTATCAAGCAAGGAACAACCTCAAAAAAAGCGCAAGTTAGTCAGCTCCTCTCTTACCGCTGTGACTGTGACAGATCACCAGCATCACATGAAACGGGTGTACAGTAGAAGGAGCACTTGCTGCTCTCTACCGATCCTCCATGAGAACAGCACTTTAACACACACTCTTACATTGAAGTGAGTAAGTTAAAGTTTGACCAGCTCATTCCTTTAGACGTCACGCAGCGTGCTTCTGGTTGAGTTAGTCCCAGTAACACAAATCTGCTGGAACCAATCCAGATGCCCGTCCTGTTTGATGACGCGTCGCTGCTCCGCCGGCCAGTGGGCGGGGTTAAACATTGGTCATACTAACCGCTCCTGACGAAGCACAGCATACATTATGTGTTCAGCGGGGCCGTTTGACCCTTTGTGAGGGTTAAAGGCCACATTTCCCCATCCTTTGATAACGCGTGTAGCACTTGGAGCCGCGTCAAAATGGTAAGTGTTCGGCAGCTATTTTGTGCGCATGACTGTGGCTGTAAGGCAGCGTCAGTGTACTTTGTTCACCTGTTGCACCTGTTGGCGTCGACAGGTATCCAGCGGTGAAACTCCCTACTTCCGCTTAGACTGCGAGGGGTGTTGTCAATACTTCTAAGGAGACTGTAATTTTTTTCTTTGTATGTTTCTACTGTTTTTTAAGAAACAGAAAAGAGTGTAGCTCATTTTCAGCGAGTCTCAGAAGTAAGGTGTTTCCAACCGGTCGCCTCAGTAAAACAAGTGTCGTCACCGTCCACTGAGTCCTGCCCTTCTGGCAGTTTAATACTTTACATATTAATTTGCCTGTGGAGCACTTTCCTGTAAGCTCCAAGGCTGGTTTTATTCCTACTGATTATTTAACAAAATAGCTTTTGTATCACGCAAGCAGCCTCGCTAATGTTCCTTATGCTGTAATAGTTCCTTCCAGGCCAATCCCAGAAGTGGAAATACTAGTATATCCGCATTTTGCGGAATGCAATTAACTTTGACATTGTCCTAGATTTTTTAAAATTGTGTGGCTCATCAACGTTTCATCTGAGCTCGCTGCTTTATTGTAGAGGTGAACAAGCCTGCAAATATCAGTTGTGGAAATAATCTGTGGCTAAAAAGAGTTCTAAGAAAGAAATACTAACATAATCAGGTCTATATTTAGCTGCAGAGGAAGTTAAAGCGTTCATGTATGTGATGCCATTCTTATATGAAGGCAGATGCAGCAGATTTGCACAGTTTTGTCTGATGAAGATTGCAAACTGTTGCAGCATATTTACAGGTTGGCTGCATTACTAATCTGAGGGATGAGATTAGATTTGAAGCAACTGAAAAAGTTTCGTTTGTTGTATTTCATCATGTATTAATCCTAATTTGAAATAACTGAAATAACTTTTTAATTTTGAAATAACTTTCAAATACATGAAGTGAGGGTTTTAGCAGAAAACCCCCCCAAAAATTTTTTTCAGAATTATAGTTGAATGAAATATCAGTGAATCGATGAATACTATTGCAAAGCATGATTCAATTTCTTTTTTTTCTCTCTTGGAAAGTTTATTTCTAATAGTAAGGAAACATTTAAGTTTTAAAGTCAGGACAGTATTTTATTAAGAAATAACCCACAAAGGGCTCGAGAGGGCTGCAGAAGGCATTATAATCTGTATCATATTCACCATCCCACAGTCTTTAAACAAAGATCTCAAAACGTTAATGCTGAATCTGATGTTCACAGACAACCTCTGTGCCATCAACAATGAAAGGAAGACTGAAAGTAAACAATGTGTGAACTCCGAAATATGTCATTTGTTGTTTCAAAATGCACATTTCCGTAGCTGGGCTGTTTTTTGGCATCAGCTAGTATTCAAACAAGCCATTCGTAACAGATTGGCTCAAACTGAGTGTGTGTGTAATGTGAAATATCCCTGAGATGACATTGTCATGGATTGTACAAATAAAGCTGAATGTCTGCCTGTCAAGCCTTTTTTCCTCTGTTGGGATGGCGTTAGATCAGTGACATTACATGTGAGTGAGTCAGTCATAACAACAGTGCCCATTGTTCAACCCTCATTGTATGTGTGTATGCCTGCGGTAGTCGATGTTGTCCTTTGAAATAACTATGAATGTGCATTTATTAGTTCTTCCAAGTATTTGTCCTCCGTCCACAAACACACACGAGGGATCTCCCTGCTGCTGCTGTCTTTGTTGTCAGATGCGCTTCCTGCTGCTCTTCAGTCGCCAGGGGAAGCTGCGTCTGCAGAAGTGGTACACTCCCATGCCGGATCGAGAAAGGAAGAAGATCATCAGAGATATGACCACCATGGTGTTGGCACGGCAACCACGTTCCAGCAACTTCCTGCAGTGGAAAGACCTGAAGATAATTTACAAGAGGTGAGTCAAATGTTTGCTGAGGCTGTGTAAACGAGTCATCTCTTCTCCTATATTAAGTTTAACTTGTTTGCTGATGTATTGCCTTTTTATAAACATCCCTTTGTTCACATCTCCTCAGGTATGCAAGCTTATATTTCTGCCTGGCTGTAGAAAACCAAGAGAACGAGTTACTGGGCCTGGAGGTTATTCACCGCTATGTGGAGCTGCTGGACAAATACTTTGGCAATGTATTTGACTCTTTTTATTCCTATTGGGTGCAATGTTCTCTGAAAGTATTTGGCTGATAATATTCACATTAATAATCATACCTGTTCTTAGGTGTGTGAGCTGGACATAATCTTTAACTTTGAGAAGGCCTATTTTATCCTGGATGAGTTTTTAATGGGAGGGGAGATACAAGAAACCTCGAAACAGATTGTGAACCGTGCCATCGAGTCGTCAGACATGTTACAGGAGGTGAGATGAGCTGTCACACACACACACACACACACACACATGAACACACATCTTGCAATGTTTCAGCTGGAGCATGTAACATCTGTTGTGTGGCTCTGTGTTCCTAAAAGCCTTAAAGGGGAAGTTCGGTATTTTTCAACCTGTACCTGTGTTGTAGCATGCTATACGATCATTTACTCACCCAGCCAGTTTTGGTGCAACTTGAACTCCTTTGGAAGATATTGATATTTACACATGATCAGCATATATCCATATAATGGGCGTGTTCAGGGCAAGAGCTGCTCAGCCTCTAAATAAGGCATTTTCTGCCACAAAACTCCTTCATTTTACCAATGTGTTGTTAGCAAATACTAATCCGATCCCTCCGTGAGCTGCTAGCAGCTTGTACTTGTTGTGTTGTTGTCATTCCAGGGTTCTTTCAAGCCTGTAGCGCATCTCTGCCACGGCGATTACGTCACTACCATGCGCCATGGCAAAAGGGCGAATTCACTTCATACTGTAGGATGGTCCGCTACTTGCTAAGATAAGATGTGTTTTTCCAAATTTTAAAAATATAATTTAGCCGACCGTTTACAGTACGGAGTGATTTCGCCCTTTTTCCATGGCGCATGGTAGTGATGTAATCGCCGTGGCAGAGATGCGCTAACAGGCTTGAAAGAACCCCGGAATGACAACAACAATGAAAACACAAGCTGCTAGCAGGTCACGGAGGGATCAGACTAGCATTTGCTAACAACACATTAGTTAAATGAAGTAGTTTTGTGGCAGATAATGCCTTATTTAGAGGCTGAGCGGCTCTTGCCCCGAACGCGCCCGTTATATGGATATATGCTGATCATGTGTGGATCTAAATATCTTCCGAAGGAGTTCAAGTTGCGCCACAATGGTCTGGGCTAGTAAATGATCGTAGATCATGCTACAAAATAACTACAGGTTGAATAATACCAAACTTCCCTTTTAATGACATGTTTCCACATCTAGTTTGATTCTGTTTTTCTTAGTTGTGGTTCTGAAGTATTTCATGATTGCCTAAATTTCTAAAATTGGTTGTTTTTTTAATATTTAGCTAAACAACACTACTTCTCAAGGAATGCTGTGTTTAGCTACAATTTAGGAATGTTATGATCATTGCCTGAGTGTGAAGTAGTCAGTGTCCAATAGCGAGTTTGATCAAACGATGGCGCTGCTTAATCCTTGTTGTGGCTTTATCTCTCCCACAGTTGAAAGGTGTGTGGATGTTAGCTGCCGCTCCCGCTTCTTATAGCTTGTGTTGCTGCTTGTCTTCCTTCTTCATGGGTGCATATCTGTCTGTCTCTCAGCCAGCATCAACATGAGAGGGAGACAGATTCTCCTGGTGTGTTTGGCTAATGCTTCCCGCTCCCCCTCCTCCTGTAGGTTCATGGCTCTGTGTGGTACGGCAGTTAAACTGGGTGTGTTGTTCTGTGCGTCTGTGTAGGACTGACTAACACTTTTAATCTAGAGTTGGATTATGTTCAGTGTAGCCCCTCATTCATTTTGATCATTATCGCTTCAGGATGACAGCAGTGAGTGGTATGAGGTGGAGCTGTTTGGATGACCTTGAATATGGACAGACAGGTTAGATGCTCTGCTTGTGTTAGCTACCTGTTGTGTGTTGGTGTGCACAGCACTTAGTAACAGGTGATGTGTAGACACGTGCAGTAAATAATGAATGTATTACAAGGTATTTTTGTGTATCTGAGGGCCTGATTTTTCTTTTATTCTCTCCTTTCTGTGCCTTTTCTCAGACCATGGAGGAGTATATGAGCAAACCCGCATTTTAACCCAGGGACACAAAGGACACTAACGGAAGGGGGCAACTAAAGATCCTGAAGTAGCTGCTGTGTATGAGTCAAAGGAATTTCTGAAAAGGAATTTATTTTAGTCCTACTGAATATTTTCCAAAGAGCCCTCAACATTTGCCCGAAGAATGGGAGGGGCGGTGGGGGTGTTTTGTTTGTTTTTTACACTGATTGCTATTAGAAAACAGGGAGGTATGAAAATCATTAATGGGATGGGTTTGAAGTAAAAACACTGTTACGTTCACACTTAAATCTCGTAATATTTTAGGAAAGAGTAATTTCATGATAAAAACATTCAGATGTGGGATAACCGTGCCACTTTAATATGTCACCCAGTTTTTCACCACGCGTTTCAGTCTCACTTGCTTTTTTACCAGGAGAATAACCAGTCGTTCCTGCAGTTTATAATCTGTATAGAATAAACATGTGTTTGGAATATTGGTCAGAGCAGTTGCCACTGTTTGTGAGTCCACTGTAAGATTTCTTTTGTTGCAATGTTATGAATAAAATTGTTATTTTGATAAACTGCCTGAGTTTTTATTGTTAATGAATATTTGTTTATTTCAATTGAGAGGAATTCATCAAACCTTTTCAGTTAAATTTGTTTTTACAGTGATAAAGCGATCCCTCTTCTTCCTCAGAGACCTCTGGCTGCCTGCGGTGTCGTGTGAGTGCAATAAGGCAACACAACTCGACAAAGAGAAAAAATAATACCGCTGATGCTTTATTCATCTGTGATTGATCACACATTGTTGAACATGTACAAAATGGTTTAAAAATGAGCATACATAGCACAACCACTGTTAGGCTGACAATACAGAGCTTTGCAGTATGAAAGGGTTAGAAGGCAGGCGACGGTCTGATATTTAGACTTTAAATAATTACTTATATTTTAACATTTAAATCACTAACCCTGAATATGTCACGAGTCACAACAACACTCGTTCTCAGCCCAGCACACTGCCCTAACGAAAAATCCCTACACTATTACTCATAGTGCTTCTTTTTGATACACTGTAGGCCCGGTCATAATCATACTCTTAATAATTTACATTTTATATTCACATAATTGAAGACTTTGACACTGATGAAAAATAAGCTTTTCTTTATTTAAACATCACTCAGTTGATTAACCTGTAGATTAAAATATAGGTTTTGTTTACAATCACCATTTCATGTAAACAATCTTTAAACAACATCACAACTTCAATTAATCAGGTTTCTCTTTTTTATGTCATTTATCAAACTGAGAGCTCCCATCCACCCGGGGGTCATAAGATCACCTTTAGCCTCACAGGTTACACCTTTCCTCTCCTCCAGTATCACTGAAATATTTCTAGAAGGTTCTTGCAGCAAGTAGGGACTTCATTGTTAAAATAATGTTTTGCTTCTAAGATTGCTATAGTTCATTTTCGTTAGGGTGATATTAATACCAGCTATATTTCATATAATAGAAATTTGTAAACTAGATCACGTCCACCAAACTTAATGATTTTTTAAAGACTGTATAAATACTATATTCATAATAATGTGTATTGCAGGAGATCAGGCTACATCCCCGCCACGGGTTTTTCACGGTGCTCCTTCTCTTCCTCATTAACGGTTTGTGGAGCCGCGGTCTTCATCTCCTCTATCTCCTGCATCTCCGTGGGCTTCACCTTCTCCTCCGTGGCCATCTCGGTTTCCCTCTTGGCCACTGGCCTTTTCTCGCTGTCCGCCTGCTCCATGTAGTCCTTCATGGCGCGCTCGTACAGCTCGTAGGGGAACTGTCCCTTCAGCTGCGCCTGGGTGTCCCGCTTGGTGATGGTGTTGGGGTACTCTGTGAGGATTTTAGCCGCCAGATAAGTTGTCACTTCATCTTCTACGTCACCGTCGTCCTCGTCGTTGTCATCGGCGCCGTCGGCCTGACGTTTAAGGGGCATTTTGTTGAGCTCGGATAAAAACAGATTCTCTCTGCGGCCGGACGGAGGGGGGATTTTAATTGGACCCGTGTTTGCGGAAGGATTGGACGCCGCCTGAATTCTGTTTATCGACGAAGGGGTCTTCATAGGGTTCTGCACCACTGGATACTCGTTACTGATAGTTTCCACCCCAATTATGTCTAGAAAGTCCTCTCTGTCCATGTCATCGGGTACGGGCTTGCTCTTCAGCGGCAGTCTACGGCTGAAGTACCTGATTTTGGGAGTTTGGCCGGCCGTGTAGCGGGTTGAGGCTTGGGGATTGCGATGGAGCTTTCTGAGCTCCTCTGTGAGCAGCATATCGATAAGGTCCTGAGGAGGCACGTGGAGCTTGAGGGAGAGCTCTAATAACTCCTTCACTGTCCGGGGATCTACGATGGAAGGGCGGATGAGTCTCTTTCTTTGCTCACCTGCCAGGTCCCTCTTCTGCGTCTGGTCGCTCATCTCCAGGACCTTCAACAGGTAGTAATCTACGAGCTTCGTATCATCGTCGGCGTCCTCTTGGTTCTGATTGGCCCTGCGCTGCATCTCATCCCGTTCCGATTCCTCCTGCTCATTGATCGCCCTGTCCATCTCTTCGTGACTGCGGTTCACCATCTCCTCCGTCTCCTCCCTCTCTTCTACGGGCACCCACTCCTCTCCTCCGGCCACATCCTCGTAAGCCTGGTTTCTCGGGCTGAGCTCCTCTTCTCCTTCATTGTCGTCGTCCCCGAACACGTCTCTTTTCTGGCCAGTGAAAGCGGGCATCCTCCCGAGCTCCTCAAAGATAGATCTTAAATTGGCGAGACTCTGGGGCGTGTACTGCTCATCCAGGTCCTCCGTTGCACGCTTGGAGGCGTCTGTGTTTTCTTCGTCTTCAAACATCAGCGGGTACTTCTTGTGTGGCCGAGGGAAGTTACCGTAGTCTACCGGGGCGCCTTCGGGTACTTCGGTATCTTTGGTGCGGTGCCTGTGCGTTCGCCGATCGTTCCTGGGCTCCGATGCGGGACTGAACCTTGCGTCTTTCCCGGCTTGATCCTGAAGAGACTTGAGCATGGCTTTCATCAGCTGCTCAGCGGTAATGTCCTGCCTCATGCCAGCAGAAGGCTGGCGGTCCCCAGGAGCCTCGTCCTGTTGCGAAGCAAGCTGAAGCAGGACCCTGAATTTTTCAACCTCGTCGTAATCCACCGGTTCAGGACGATCCCCGTTTCGTTGCTTCAGGTTCTCAATGTACTCCAGGGCTTTGATCATGTCAGAGCTGGGTGGGTAGGCAGCCGGCTGCCCTTCACTTTCCCCGCCTCGGAGCCTGTAATGACGGGGGAGAGACGCAGTCTGCACGGCGTATCCGTGAAGGAGAACGGCGAGCAGGACCACGGCTCCCCCCGCGGGCAACTTGTGGTGGAAATGCAGCATTGTAGGCAATTTATTACCTGTAAAACAAGGATAAGAGATGTTAGCGAAACGATTCATTGTCAAATCGTTTGAATTTTTATGTATTAAATAATCAACTTTGATGAAAGACGAACTCGATCGTGGAAGCATCGAGCGCGTGACCGAGTCTGTTTTGATCTTGTATTTTAATTCAGGGAATTACGCTCCGCAAATTGAATATGATGCTGCGCGCGAGGAGATACATTCACATCATAGGATGAGTCATTCCCCGCGTTGTTATGGGCAACCTCAACATCCGATTTCCTCATGTTTGTAGCCTTTAAACCTTAATAAACACTCTCATTTTCTGCATTTCGCTACAGCAGCAGCATATTATAAATGTCAATTGCGGAGGAAGCCTTAAATCACGTTGATACGCTTCATTGTCAAATGTGCGAAAATAACAAATAAATAGTACTACCCACTATAATACACGTTTCCAATTAATTTAAACAACAAATACTAAAAAAACAATACAAAATTGTTTCTTCTTTACCTTTGGTAATAAAGCTCAGACAGAAGGAAGGGTGTATGGCATCTCTTCAGGAGCGGTGCTGATTCTCTTCTGTTTTCAGCACTTGGACAGCTCCCTTGTTATATGAGGCAGCACCTGACCACCGCGTCATCACACAACACACGCAATAGCTGCTCCTAAAAAGTCCGAATAAATGATTTAGGTTTGTGAAATAGCATACTAAGGAGTCTGCTGTATCAAAAAATAGCTCGTTGCTGTCTGCTCCACTGTAGAGTTCAGCGACTTGAAAGAGTGGTGTAGAGGGCTGCAGCGACATGTAAAGAGAACAATTTATTTGAATACATTTTCAGTCATATGGGCATTTTACAAGTTTGGAGAAAATTCGAAATTGAAAAATACACATACTCTTTTCTCCAATTTATATCAACATTTTAAAGCCTATTAAACACCAGTTTTCTACAGCCTACTGCACCATTGGGTTTAAAAAAGAGAGCAGAGAAGAAGAAGTGGGCATTCCGGATATGCTTAAAATATACTTTTTAAATCTCTTTCATGGTAACAAATCTTGTTAAACAGTTTTTGGTTTGTCATCATAATAACTGGCAGTTTTATCATTGCTTCTGGCGTGTTGGCATTTGAAGAGTTAAACCCTCTAGCGATGACTCATAGGCTCAAACACCACGGAGCTGCTGTCGCAATTCAGAATCTCTTCTCCTCGCTCCCCCTTCTCTCCTCTGACAGAAATGGTGATAAACACTCTCCTGTCGGCTGGGGGCCAAGCCCCGGCATTCCGCAGGTCGACATGATAAAGGGGTCACGGCAAGCCAGCTGCCGATTAAAGGTCACAGATGGGTGGCGACAAAGTTTATGGGGAGATCAAAAGCTGTAGGCAACACTTCTTTCGCCTTATAACACCCGTTATCATCAAAACATAGCATAATTATTATCTTGTGTTAGATCAGTCAAGATGAAAAAATGTTTCCACAGTGGTAAAGCAACATTTTAGCCCATTCGAAATTACAGGAATGTGAAAAGGATAACTTCAAAATAAGTGATTCAGCTATAGATTTATTAGAAAAAAAGCAAACAGCATGACTTCCAGCTTCAAGATTAAAAAGCAAGTTCCTGCGTGATTAAAATGATGATTACTGTAGGCCTAGATTTGATATTGACATCCGTGCAAAATTCCTGTTTTATATTGTTTACTTCTTTATAGAGGTTTCCGGTGAGCCAATATGTTGAAGATCTGATTCACTATTGATGCTCCAGCTTTCAGGTCACCTTTAGAGTCTCCAAAGTAGCCTATTCCTAACTCTCTATATACGTCATCTGACACGAAATAGGCACACACAAGTGCCCTTCCACTTCAACGTAATGCTATGTGCCTCTAATTGCTTTCGATGTGCTGCGTGCGCTTCCCTTTATACACCATCATAAAGAAAGGGCACATGTTTAATATTTTCGCGTTTTCTTTAGGGACTATAGGCTTCACGTGGCGTCAAAGGGTGTCGGTGTTGGGCACTTTTATCTTGAACGTGATTTCTCCCTCCAGCAGACTATGGCTGAAGAGATGCAGAAAGCTTCCTGATGTTAACATAGATTCTTTGAAATAGCTGATGCTGTTCGGGCTCGTTTAAGTTAATCTCAGTTGTGCAGAAAATGTGTGTGTGTGAGCGGGTAAATAGAAACATGGTTGCATGGTGTTTGCCATGTTGTAGAATAAAATCTCTCAATTGATCACTGCTGAGTTTATGTCTCCATTCACTTTCCTTTTGAGGAGTAGCAGCTGTTTTCATCTCACTGAATAATTGTGATCTCTGTCCTCATAAAGAGATGGATTAATGTACAAATTGCTTTCTCTCAGTTTTAATGAAAAGGGAACACAGAAGGAAAAAAAATTAAGATGCATGCAAATGCAAGCGACTGCTCATTTATTGGTCATGCTGGTGACTAATGCACTTGTCACCAGTTAGAGTGTGTTTGACACAGCTCTGACATACTGTAATTTTTGAGGGGAATTTTACCCCAGCTTGGGTTTTTGAACCGGGTCGTGTCCGTTTAAGATCATGCATTGCTTAAAGAAACACCATCAGAAGTAAATAGCAAGTGATTCTTTTTCTTTCTTTTTTTGTTGCTTGCAGCAAGCTGCCATATGAATGCTGCAGTCTCCTCTTTCACGTGAGATGTGGGATTAATTCAGACACATCTGCCAGTATTTGGATCAATCATGTGAGGTGACAAGCTGTTATTCATCCGTTGAGACTCTTTACATATCACGCACATGCATTTCGGCGATGTTGTTTATCTGTTGCTATTTAACTTATTTCAGCTCCTTTGGGTGCCGTGGTGATTATAAATGATGGGTTTGGGTTTTCAAAACTCAAATCCTCACAGGCTCCTGCTTATGAAAGATTCACTGACTGAATCTTTGATTCCTCTCAGGGGCCTGTGATTAGCTGTCTGTGTGCATTGTTCCATAACACACATCTTTTCAGTCATTAAAAAACAAAGCAAAGATTTCTGCTGGTCGCTGGAGTCTTTTCTCTCAGCCTTTGTCTGCATCTCTCTCTTTCACTCATTCTTTATCAATGAATATTACAGCAGTGAAGAGGGAAAATTAGTGTAATTAGATTAGGAGTCCATTCTTGGTGTCTCATTGGCTTTGTTCCCTGCACATGAGTATGATGTGCTCTCTCACATGCTCAAGATATACCAGCAGAAAATCCCCTTTGTTACAACAATACATAATTATTAGCCAAAGTGCAGATAAAAGGACCGACTGGCTGCTCCAGGCTACGTTACAGTATGAGTCTGCTGTACATATTTCCATTTCTTTACATGATGTAGATGATCATACGGCTCACATTTTCAGTAACTGTAGCAGAAATGCGCTTCACTGATGGAATATCTTAATATACTTGACCTGGACATCATAGTGCATGCAACTCACAGAGATAATCTCAAATATGTCTTCTTCTGACATACCAACACAGAGGTTCCTGATATCTCCACAGCTCTGCATGTGACAGGGAGCACTGATGATGAATCAGTGGACGGTTTTCAAACCCTGGAAATGTTCGGATTAATTAAAATTTTGTTTGATTTGATACCTTTATGTGTTTTATTTGGGCTCAGTGCATGATTCAGAGAACAGTGGTTCTATTTCCTTGCACATAAATAATGTTTTTGCTTTTTGTTTGAGCAACTGATGAGAATTTGATGCCAGGTATTTTTAATATCCGATTTAGTTTTCTTCTTTTCCTTCTGCAATATCATATATGGTCAGTCTGTTTTCTCCTTAATCGTTGAATAGTACACCACCTGCATTGATCTCTGCCCTTTTACAGCAACAGTCAACTGAGAGTCCACAGCTGTGATCCTACACGTCAATCAAAGCTTCGGGGAGAGAATGATTTCTCAACAAAGGCGTGCATGCGTCACAGCAGACACACACGCACACACTGCTTCACAAGGATTCATCTGAAGACTTTTTTTGCAGTGCGTTCCTTTATGTGTGTTCCTTTAATAACCAAGATTCAGCTCAAGGACCCATGAGTCATCCACGAGTTGAAGCGTTGCATGTTTCGACCCTGGATGTGTTTTTTTTTTGTGTGTGTGTAGCCCAGCAGTCTAACATGACACTGTTACATTAAGTTACGAAAAACAAAAACAATCATCGTGTGAAAGAAAAAAAAAAAGAACTGGGTGCCATCTTTTGTTTGTTTTCATGCTCTTCAACCCCCCCTCCTCTTCTTTATGCAGGGGAGCATAAAGAGTCACACCCGTTGTCAAGGCTCACCTTCTTTTCAACCAATGTCTCCATGGTGATTGCTGCCTCACAGCCTTTCATCTACCCCCAACATATCTTCCCACAGGCCAGTATCCTTGTCTCCTTCATTAGACACTTTCCACCTCTTAAATTCGTCGCTTTAGTGGCTTGCAGTCATTACTTCTTCTTTTTTTTCTTACCTCTGTTGTACCCATCGAACTCATCATTTCCTTTGCTTCAATTACTGTGACTAATGCATGGTTCTTGTCTTTGGAAGGCAAGTAGTTGAGGAGCAGAGATGAGGGTGATTAAAGCCGGAATATGTTGGCTGAGTCATTGAGACGCAGGGGAAAAAATAAAGACAGAAGACCAAGTGAGCCTTAAAGGAAGGGGAGAAGCATACAAAAAGCATATAAAAATGAAAGAGAAGAAGGGGTTAAAGCACTGTCTGTTTTGAAAAGGTCACATGCCCACATAAAGCTACTGGTATATAGCTGAAAACCAGCAACATGGACCTAATATCTGAGCACCCATGCCTCCATTTCTCCTTTTTTTTAGACTTTATTTAGAGATTGTCTATAAAAAAGGGAACATTTTAAAAATCATAAAGAGAATATTCATTTCACCTTTTCACCATCATGTTCCCATTTTACCACAAACAAGAAAGACTGAAGGTGATTTCACAAGTTTCCTGTGCCACACTGTATTAACTGAATGTTGTGACTTTCCTGGATCCCAGCATGTAACCCAATGTGGTGACTCTGTATTTTTAGACCAAAGGTAATTCCACAGAGCCAGTCAAGCTGTTTGCCCTGAAAACCTTTCCACAGTTTTCCATTAATCATGGAGTATCGTTTTAGCTGAATTTTTCCATTAATTTAGACATTAAACATGTCTACACAGCCATCTCTTTTCACCATGTAATATTGTCAACATCCCAGAGCATCCCATCATAAAGCAATGCAGCAAAACAAGCCCACTGAGCTGGACTGCTATAATGTTTATCTCCCACTGGTCTGAAATGCTGAAATTTAAGGAAAATTGCAAGACCGATTTTCTCCAATTTGACCTTCTCTTCATTTTCTCCACTGGAATTGTGAAAAGGATTAAAACTTTTTCCTTTTAACATATTAAAAGATTTGAACAGCCAATCATATTTATCCCAACAGAGTTATTAGTTTTTACTAAAGTTCCCCAAAACTGAATGGGAGGCAGAACCTCCTGCAGCATCTTTTATTATGTTAAAAGGAAAAAGTTTAG
>JBBDHI010000008.1:11903257-11915658 GCA_037177115.1 Craterocephalus stercusmuscarum
ATAGATAGATAGATAGATAGATAGATAGATAGATAGATAGATAGATAGATAGATAGATAGATAGATAGATAGACAGATATCTGTTGTTTTTCTACTTTTCTTCTTTGTCGGCATGATTCTCAGGGCTGTCTGATTCTCCAGAAAGAAAGGAAAAAATCCACACTGGCTGATCTGCAACTGAATGCAGACTATGCTTCATTAAAGCCTCTTTCTCTGTTGGCACCCACATTGTGATCCCCCAATATTAATTCAAAGGACAATTAATGAATGCGGGCCAACTTTGAAGTAATGGGTTGGGGTCCTGCCCTGAGCCGGCCCCTCGGCGCTGATGTACTCTCCACATTCTCCCCACTAACCCCAGAGACACTGTGAAGTGACTGAAAGAGAAGCAATGAGCAATAGAAGGTCAAGGAGAGGAGCCCCAACAGAAAAAGAGCTCTCTATTTCATTGGAAGTATTACCCAAGCAAAACTCTGATGGGGAGGATAAAGGAGCGCAAAGAGAAAAGGGTCGGGGGCGAGGGGACACTGCAAAGAGGACCACAATGGGATGGTTAATTGAGTAAAGCCAGACAGTGTTGTCAATCACTTAACTTTGTTTAGCCTCAGTTTTTGTGGGTCTGTTTCATCCAGCACATTCCACATTATGAACATGCCAGCACAACTCTGTTGCTGTTTTAAGTGCCCCTGTTGTTTTTCCTTCTCCGAAAAAAAAAATTACCTACAGGAAAGAGCTTAATTAAAGTGGTGCAAAAACATGCTCCAATTTGTTGCACTCATTTTGTCATTTTGCAAAAAAGTAAAATAAAAGCAAAAACAAAAACAAAAAACTAATATTTATAAAAACAAAAAAAAAAAAACAGTGTGTAGGGTCAGAAAATAAGCAAGGAGTGTCATGATGGTTTCTCTCTCTAGTGAGTGTGTGTGAAGTTTTGTTGCAGGGTCAGTGGTCGGGCGTTTTCACTGCAGCGCTGTGCAGTCGCTGTGAAAAGGTCAGGGGCCAACCTTGGGTCACTTGACTGTTAAAACTATCAGGACCCAGGAGAAGGAGGTTATGATAATGTTTGGGAAAAGATGTCAACTGACAGTCTAATACCAGACCATCACCCTATGGAGTCAACTGCCTCCATAACTTTCATTTCTCATTTTGCTCTTTCACACTCTATATTGTATTTGACAATCACTGTTTTTTTTTTAACAAGGTGCTTGCTAGTTGTCTGTATAACCCAAACGAGGCAAGGCTGACGCAGATCTTTGCTATTTAGCCTCCGTTTGAGTGGAACGTGTGGCAGACTGGCCCTTTGCTGCAGCTCTGCGTGGGTTCTGTGAAGTTTTTTTGTCCCTGTCCTGAGGGTGGAAATGCCACCGTGAAACTGTCACCTAACTGCACCACAGTGGAACTAAATAATAACCACTGCCCACTGGGCACACATAATAGCCATGTAGGGCCATTTGGGGCTTCTTGTCACTGATTCGGTGTTAGACAGAGATACATCTTTCTACTTCATATCGCCTTCTTTGTACGTCAAGTGCCAACCTCCTGCAGTCATTCACGCCATTTTCTCTGTCCATCACATCATCATCTCCCTCTCTTTTTTCTTTCCGTCAGACCCCCTCCTCCTTTCCCAGGCAGCTGCAGGTTCCTGGGGGCTTTTTAGCAAGTCAAGTGAGCAGCCCACTCACTCCTATTTTTCTCTTAACTGTTAACCCCAGCTGAGTCCATAAGCTGTCAGTTAACCATTCTTTTCCTCCAGTGCATCTGCTTGCTCCGGCTCTATGTGGCATGCCACTATTTTATTCAGTGACCCACTTGCACTGTGCTGTGTTGCCTGAAAGGGCCAGATCTACTTCCTTGGGCAAATAGCTAGTTCATTTGTCTCTTCTGCCCTTTGTTTTGCGTCGCGAACACATGTCACTGGCTCAATTACCTTCTCTATTAACAGCCTTTGGAGGACGGGTTAGCCTGCCCCTACCAAGACGAGGCTATAAACTGCTCCATATGCTTCGCTTTATCTTTTCTCCTTATCCCCTCATTTCATTTAGATTCTCTCTCACAGTCTCTGTCACACTTTCCGTTTCTTTCTCCTTTTTTTTTTTTTTTTTTTTTCTTTTTGGTCATTTTCAAAGTATGTGTGTGAGTTTATATGCACATGTGCGCACAGACATGGTTGTGTGCGCCTGGGCATGTCTCTTCATATTAACATCTCTTGAAGGGGCGGGAAGGGAGGGAGGGGGAGTGACTGCTTGCCAAGACGAGTCCTGGCCGCAGTAGTCTGTGCAATAAACAAGAGCAGTCTTTATCCCCGCAGTTGGAATCCTCTCCCGGGTTTTTGGGCCTGTTTGGGGTAGTCTTGCTTCTTGCTGCAGGTGAAGCTAATAGAACTGGACGTACCTTAGGTTCACATCTGTGACCCTCTGGACTTCATCTTCCCTGCCTGTCAGTCTCCTCTCTTGATCAATAAAGGGTTCTGTTTATATTGAATAGAGGGTTTGTAGCACTGTCCTTTCCATGCCGATATGGATGTAGCATGTGTGTGTGCACATCTTTAAATGCACTTGTTATTTTTTTCAGGGAAAGAAACCTGTTGAACTCACTTGTTGAACACTCTAAAGTGGACTAAATACTCCGTCTAATCTATTCTGTTGTCTCAGTTAGCTCAATATCAGTCATACATCTTATATTGCTTTCTAACAAGTGCTTTGTTCTTACAGAAGGCTCAATTTCCGCTTGAAGGATAATAATCTGTCTTTCTATTAAGATTCTTGTCAGAGCCACAACCAAACTGTGAGTGGCGATGGAGTATTTTCAGCTCCCTAGTGCTTTAGCTTCAGCGTAAAATTTGATTTGGGTGTTTAAGTAAGGAGGTTGAGGCCTCCCTTTTTTTTGTGCCCAGTATCCTCTTCTGTCATTTGTTGGGGGGAATCTGTGGGAACAAGCCTGCCCCTGCATTAGCATGCCTTAAAATTGATCCACAGAAGCATTAGAATGGTGTTTGAAAGTTTAAGAAATGTGGATGTCGTGATGGGCGAGCCCAGAGAAAGAGATGAGTGAAGTGAGTAGCTAAAATGGAGGGGACAGGTCCCTTTTTTTAAGAATGAGCAGCACCCCTCATTTCCCTTAACTGGGTACTTTCCCTGCCCCCTCTTCCCCATCATCTTCTTCAGGTACCTTCAGCTTCCAAACTCCTCTCCATGTCAACCTTTCGACTCCCCATCCCCCAACTTTATGCCCCTCGGGCCGTGGAAGGAGGGGGTTAAGGGGTGCTCCCCTGCTGTGCCCCTCACAGCCCCCAGTGGCCCTTCACTGGACCCCTTTGTGCCCCTCTCCCTCCCACTCTTCATTCCCCCACTCAGCCCCTGGCTCTACAGCCCCCATCTTACCCTTCAGTCCCCCCCTTTTTCCTCCCATCTCCCCTGCTGGGCAGGTGACAGGCCCCTGAATGCGGGCCCGGGCGTCCCTGATGGCTCCTACAGATGGAGCGTGGTAATCGGTCCAATAGAGGCCTGCCACAGGCTTTTCCCTGCTAAGATACAAAAGCTTGGCCACAACACCTCCAAAAAAAAAAAGTAGAAAAAAGGAACAAAATAGAAGAGAGTGTTAGAGGAAAGCAGAAAAAGGAAAAAGAAAAAGAAAGAGCAAGCCAGAGGATGACAAAAGCAACATTGTCATTTGCCATTTAGGGATAGGCTGTGACGGAGGGGCTTGTCAGTAGTTACTAATAATAAAGATCGGGAGGGAAAAGTGTGGGGGGATACAGAGGGCAGAAGAATAAAAATCCACCCCCAACCCTGCAGTTAACATGAGTTACAGTGGAAATGGGGAGCTTTCACTCCTCTGAATAGTTTTATGAGCTCTTCTGCCCTCCCTTAGGAATCTCTTCAACCATTCATCCTCTTTTTGTTTTGTTCTTTTCCTTCATCAAGATAGTCATAACACTTCATTAGCTTTCTTTTTCTCATTTTAGCAATTTTTTTTTCTTGCATTGTAAATCAAACAATGAACATTGCACTCAATAATCCAAACAGTGCTGTTGTGTGTGTTGGCTCCATGGTTCTCTTTCTGCACCTGTTGTCTTATAAAATTTGCTCCAATCGGTCTCAGATCCTTTCATAAACAAACCACATCCCAAACTCATACTGCACGTTCCAGGAGTATTGAAGCATCCAGCCAATCCCCAGTGACCCTATATGCCAGTGTGGCGCCTCTTGTTCAAATGTAATAAAGAGCTCTTCCCAGCGTCAGAATCTTGTTTGCCGGCGGTCCTTTGCGCAGCAGCATTCCCAGAGGCCAAATCCGTGTGTAATGCCTGGACAGACACACACTGGCAACCGGCACAAACATTTCCTGCTTGACTCCAGAGGCTCCAGTGGCAAGGGGTGATCCCTGTGCCCCCCTGCATGTCTGACTTGGCACTTTTTAATTAAAGCTTTAAATCTAGAGGGTAAAGGAAGAATGAGCACTCTGGGACAAACAGACAGGCCCTATTCCTCCCTTGAAGCCTTTCTCTCGCGTACACCTGTCGCTGTGCTTGTGAGTCCCATATTTCTTCTCTCAGCATAGATGTTTGGTACATAGTCTAAGTGTTGAAAAAAGCCAGCTGAACCCTCCTTGTGAGGTTCTAGACGTCCCTTTGGGGTGGATTTGGGCGAGAATCCCAACTCTCTCTGTTTTGTGTCCATCTGTGTTTGACACATTGTCATAGAGAACATTCACAGAGGGAAAGCTCATAGCCCAGACACGGCAGATGCATGTTTGTGAGTGTGCACATAACGGAGAAAGAGATGGGGGATTGCACACGTAATGGTGGACAATGGAGAGCTGTCACGCTAGTTTGTGCAGCCTGATCATTATTTAATAGATGGGCAACCTCCCCCTGAATGCAGAAATGGTCCTCTGTCTCAAGTTTCAAGCCTTCATTGATTCCCCTCTTCTGCTGAATTAGATCCCTATAGCCGTCTCGTACTGACCCAGTCGCTTTCTCCTGCCCTCAACTGAACAAACAGATTAAGAAGCACCTGCAAAGGACTGCCTTCCATGCACAATGGGATGCTATCGGCATAGCACACAGCATGGGTAAGACTGGGAGAGACAGAGTGTCCCAGGCAATAGATGCCCTGGAGGGATCTAGACCCGTTTAATCCATGTTCAAGCAGCCTCTGGCTTTTGATCCCCTCAGGAACCACTGAAGAGTTTAAGGAAGCAGGAGGACACATTCTAAAGTGGCTCTGCACCATGTGTTGTAGTCAGCATAATCTATTATTTCAGCACTGGCCATTGTATCCCAGCTTAGTATTCTCTGCAGTTTCATTATGTCTTAGCCCAACTCTTCCGAATGGTCAAGTAACCTTGTGTTTGTTTTGCAATCCCAGCCAGTCACTCGGATGAGGGTTCTGACGTGGACTCCGAGCCAGGCCTGCCTTTAAAGCGGAAGCAGCGTCGCAGTCGGACTACTTTCACAGCGGAGCAACTGGAGGAGCTGGAAAGGGCCTTCGAACGCACACACTATCCCGACATTTACACCCGAGAAGAGCTGGCTCAGAGGGCCAAACTGACAGAAGCTCGAGTTCAGGTTAGACACACACATAAACATGTGCATGTCAAAAGCCTGGAGACTGAATCCTGACAATAAAGCTATGCGTCACTGTCATGGATATGTGTCATATGGGTGTTAAATTTTCTTGGGATGTTGCCACACATTCTTTACAGCTATTAGACATGTGTTGCCTACCACAAAACACCATCGAGCCCCCATGCCTGCCGCACATACAGACAAACACTTACACACTCAGCCACTTTCAATGGGAACAACTTTCTATTTTTGTCAAACTTTTGCTGAAAGGGGGCGATGAAAAGATCTTAAAATAGATACTTGATTTAGATAGCTGCCTGATATAGACTTTAACAGCCATAACAGCCCTCTGGCGTTATCTGAACCATGTGACTTGCAGTAGCACACAAAGATGTGGTTTCACTGCACTCTGCAGATGTTAAGATCTTTATCAGTTTAGCTCCCTGAAATGAGACAGAGAAGCCACGCATAAATCCACTGACCTGATACAAAGCACACACACTACAAGAAAAGCATGTGTCACAGCATGTCACTTCAAATTAAACAGTTCTTTTGAGATGTGTGTCTTTTGCAGCTCAAGACACATCTCTCAAGCTTGTCTATGTACTTCCTTTAGGTGTGGTTCAGCAACAGAAGAGCTCGATGGAGGAAGCAAGCAGGAGCCAATCAGCTAATGGCTTTTAACCATCTCATCCCCAATGGTTTCCCTCCATCAGCAATGTCAGGTCTGCAGCCCTATCAGCTGTCAGACAGTCCTTATCCCCCAACTTCTATAGCCCAAGGTGAGCACAAATAAATTACTCATTCAAAAATGCTGCGACTTCACTGTGTAAAATGTTTGAACTGAAAATACATCTCACAATGCAAATCTCACAGAGCATCAGTCAAAGGTTTGGGCACAATTTCCCATTAAATCTGTGTCCACTTCTGACTGATTTGTTTTTTCTTATTAAGCAAAATTAGATGTGATGTAGATTGTTTTATTCCCTGTAGCCTCCGAGCAGCCCAGTACAGTCCACCGACCGCAACCTCTGCCACCAACCTCAGTGCACCAGAGTGCGCTCAGTTCATCAACAGCTTCCCAGGATGGTGGTTCTGCGTACTGCCTGTCCTCCGGACGGCACGGCTTCTCAGGATACTCAGACAGCTTTGTGGCACCAACAGGACACTCCAACACTGTGAATCCCAGTATCAGCAATAGCCTCTCACCACAGGTTGGTCAATGTTTTTAATACTGAAGCAAACACACATACACACATAAACATGTATACATGCACAAACATGCATGAATATACACATCTGATTTGCCTGAAAAAATATTCACACGCCGCTTTGCATGTATCATATTAAGGAAAAGGAAACCGTCAATCATTCAGAGCTCATGAAATGCACCATATGGTTGGATAGTGGTGCACACAAACACGCACACGCTTCCTGCGTGACCTAAGAGATGTCATTGAGATGACATTGATGAAATCTTGTTAGGCTAAAGAACTCGGTAGCTTTTCATTTTTGTTTATTCTGATGGATATTTTGATGAATTTAAAATGTGGCAAACGTCAGTCTTTGGGGAGGTAGAAAGAACCAGACATGAGGAAGGATGTATGGATGTCAGATGATGACACAAATCAAAACTGAAAAGACAATTATGGTCGATTACACAGTCATCAGTGTCCATTGGTGGCTCCCTACCAGCCCAGAAGATGGACTAACAGGCGTAAAACGAGCTTTTAACCGCCACAAAGGGTGGTCGGCCTTTGTGCAATGCATGCTGGGTACTAATTCCCTGGAGAGAGAATCTCAGACTCCTGTTAGGCAAAGATAAAAAAATTGCCTCAGGCAGGTTTGCTGCCATCTGAATGCCCAAAGATGTATACACTGAAAAAAACAAAACAAAAAAGAAAACAAAAGTGAACTTTGTGGTGGCTGCCAGGGAGCACAGTCAGAAAGTATATGGTGGCACCATTGAGGCTAAAGCTATAATTGACTGTTTTGATGCATGAATGGCATCATGGATGAGAATTTTTCTCTCTTCAGTAACTAGTCACACATGCTGTTAAATCAGCACCAGTTTTCAGTGTAGAGATTAAGAAAGAAGACAGAGAAAATTACATTTGGCAAACTGCAAGCACACAAGTGGACTCCTGTAAGTGGTTGCGGTGTAAATTCACACACCCACAGGGTCATCAAGGGATTTGAACTCCAATAAAGAGGCCAAAGGTGGTGTGGCCCCATGGATGGTTTCAACATTAACCTTAGCAGGCAGCTCTGTACAGAATGGACATCTCGTCTTGCAGATCGGGCGGCGTGGCTTGAATGTTTTCTCAGTCTGGGATTGCAATCACTGAATGTTCCAGTGTCTTAATTGATTGGAATGAAGTAATCTATCCTCTCCTAACAAAGTGTGTAATTTATGCAAATGAATCACTTTGTTGGCTAATTTGTTTTAATTCACATATTCATTGCAGCTGTTTGAATGTATACTGCAATGCAGTTTTCTCCATTTCCAATGATGATAGAATTAATTTCCTGATTTTAACTTAATAAGGGAGAGGAAATAAGGTGATTAAATTCTATGACATTGATAGTACATGAAGACCTCCTTACACTTGGAAAACTTTATAGCACTGGTGTTGTCAGAATGCTACATATCTGATAATTTTGCACTAAATGTTCTTGAAAATGATCCCCTTTGAGTTATAAGAACTTCAAAGTGATCTGTTCAAAATCCTGCACTCTAACTTTCTGTATTTATTCGAAGATTCGTCCAACTCTAGATACGGTCACATCATAGCATGATGGAGTTCTGATATAAATAGGGTTTGCTGTTGATCAGTGATATTTTCATCTGAGCAGTGCAGCAGGCCGGCTAACGGCTCTCCCGGTCTCTGGCGTCTCAGTGCTGATCTGGTGCATACCAAAGCAATCCTTTCTCACCAAGGAAGCAAGCAGCCAGGATTTGCACCCCCCTGAGACCTAATCCCCGGAACAACCTCAAAACAGACGCACCATCAGGAACTGCTGCTGGTTCAGTTGCAGAGCAAAAGTGCATGTACGCATGAGCACGTAGATCAGACACAAACTCCACACAGGCATGTGTGTTCACCACACAAACTAATGTTTGTGCACGTGTCAGCAAACACAAATATTTCACAGTGTTTTACTTTTGGAAATAAACACACTCAAATACGTACAGAACAAAAAAACAAATAGATCATTAAAAGATTAGCATAGAGTTTCTAGAAAACCTGTAATATATATTAAATTGACCTAGTTATTACATGAATGAACTGAACCTGAGCTTTTTTTATATATTCGCTGTTATCTATACATCTGCATGAATAAAATTAAATTTTTTAACATATTTGTTAAATGAAATATCCTGTATTTTATGGGTGGATAAAAAAAAATTCACTTATGAGATAAATAGTGGATTTGATGGAATAGTGCAATGTTGTAGATTTGGTCAGATATGTGAAGTCAGATTTTTCTGAAAAACTGTAAATCACATAGAAACACCAGAAGCTCCCTCTGTATGCGTACATGAGCATATGCGTGCCAGCTGGCTGTCGGCTGGGAAAACCCTTGTTTTTACATCACATTACAATACTTATTCTCTCCTTCTCTTTAGTTAGAGGCTGTTTGGGTTTCTTCTTGTGTTTAGCGCGATTTACTTCTCCGTGGACTGTAACTCTTGCTCGCTCTTTTACACTCTAGTTTTTAGACGTTTTCACGACTTTGCTTCTCACGCAAACCCCGGTGCAGCTGTTCACAATGTATCACCGATACCCCTGAAGCCCTGACATCAGAACAAAAAATGCTTACTACACATGCATGTGCGAGCACATACACCTTCGTACAGAGGCACTATTCCACATGTAGGCGAAGTAGCCCTGGTACACACATACACAAACACACCCCGGTCATCGTTCCCACGTACCCTTTGGCCTCTTTACCCTGGCTTCATGAGGACACGGTGAATTTTAGAGCATGACTGAGACAATAAATGAAAGTGAAAAAGATGAAAGAGATATAAGTGACTGATTTATAAAAAGGTGCCGTCTTTAAATTGTGCTTTAAACATCAAATTCTTGTGTGATATAGTTCTTATAAAAAATTTTCATACAACTACTACTATTGTTATTTAGCAGAAGCTTTTATCCATTACGTACACAATTTCTTTTTATTTTGATGTTAACCCTCAGTACAAAAAGCTACAGAGACCACAGTTCACATGGGAAGGAGAATTTTGAGAATTAAAACATTATTTAATCTACATCCATGCTCATGACAGGATAAGTCCAGTGGAAACCACCAGTGGGATGAAAGTTGCAACTCTTTAGCCACTGTCAGCTCCCCAGTCAGTCAGGGAGAGTAAAGAGAACCACATGTGTGAAGGAAGTCCATGATTATATGTTTCTGACAGCGAACTGTTCCTTCACTTTTGCCCACCTGAGTAGAGTAAAAAGCCAGCTGACTGTTGCAGCATCAGATTTTTGTGAAAATATATTTTTTTCTTAAAAAAAAAATCCAAAGTCATAATGTGTTTTGATCATTATCGTCATACCAGAAAATACATTTATTCTAACCCAGTTGTCCTGTGTGTCTCCGATCAGGTGATGGGCCTGCTGAATCCAAGCGGAGTGCCACATCAGTCCCAGAGTGACTTCGCCCTCTCCCCGTTAACTGGAGGCCTGGAGCCCAACGGGGCCATGGCTGCTAGCTGTCATGGTTCCCAGCGACTGGAGGCCCTTCCAGGCCTGACCAGCATGCCCACCCTGCCCAGCACCCAGTCTTACTGCCCACCCTCTTACACTTCCCCAGCTTATGCTGTCGACCATCACCCCTCCTACCAGTACGGGCAGTACAGTCAAAGCAAGGTACCCGATTTGAAAGCTTCTGCCTGAATTGCACTTTCATACGGATTCATACAGACTTCCAAACTGATTTGAGGTTGTATCATTCTATGACCCCTGGCCTGGCTGTGTGATTTCGTTTAGATTCTTTAACCCACAGCTCATGTTAATTGCACGGACCCCACTGATGAGTGAGCTTCTCAAATCACCCTGTGCTGCGCTGAAATTACATTTGTGTTAGTGAGGGCTGCAGCCAGGTTGCTTCAGTTTACATTACCATCACTGGAGTGTCCACGTGGCTTGATGCTTATCCCAACACACATTTTCACTCACTGTCCTTTCATGACCCTGTATGATGAGCTCGCCCATCAAATCCGTAGTATAACGCACCTAGCCATGTAATGACCCCTGTGTAACAAGGATAGCTGCACAAATGAAAGGAGCCACTTCCCAAAGTGTGTTTGACAGGAAGGTGGGGAGTGTGTGGGTTGGAGTGGTCTGCTGTTGAGGGCTGATCTGAGGTACACTTCCACATGTTGACCGGCCCATCAATGGCAACATCTTGATGTCATTAATTTAGCCAGACCTGGGAGAGACCCACATATAGCTTTTGGGGGGGGTTTGGTGAAATGTGTATGTATGTATGTATGGAAGCACAGGTATGTGTGTACAAAAGCAGGGGGATAGGGGCTCTTTAACATGGGGGGGATTATGGCCCTTGGCAGGCCAGGATTAGAACCATGTGTCCCACTGGAGATCAGATTTAGAGTTGTTATTGATTAGTGGAGCAGTGCCCGAGATCCAGGCTACGGCTTTACCAAGCCACCTAGTTCTGAGGATGTGTGGAGATATTTCTTAAGCTCATTTTTTTGTCGCTATTACCACCACTTAACCTATAACCTCTTTTTGCATTCTGACCTGCCATCACCTACTTTTTACAGCATTTTCTGTCCTTCTTTACATAGCGCCTTTCATTCAACACATTTGAACTTTTTCCGCCTTCCGCTGTCTTCCCCAGGTGCCTTTTATCATATGAAGCCCCGAACACAGTCTGTATGGCTACTATGGTATTCACCCCTGAAGAGCGCCACCACTTCTGCCAGCTTCCTCAGCCGTGTGGTCAACAAGATAGGAGGTACAGGGGTTACGGTGATCTACTTCAACAAGAAGGGGAACCACTCTGGATGGAAGTACAGTGATGCCAATGAAGGAGGGTGAATGGAATAATTAAGGACCAAAGGCGCGGCCTCCTCGGTTACTTGACACTCGCTTTACTTGTGTGTCACGCCATGCTCCAAGGACCAATAAACAGTTTTTTTTGTGTTTTTTTTTCTTTTCGTTTTTGTCTCAGGAGGAGAAGAAGGGGTTGGGCAAATGCATACATACAGTACTTTCAAGACCATTTGATTTTGTAATAAATGGCAGAGATGTATGTTGAGGGGGAGCTCACCAGCACCAGGTGCTTTTGTGGTCTGATGCGATGAAGACGAGGTGCGTTGATCTGCAATGCTCTTCTAAGAATGTCCTCTTCACAGTGTCTTGGACTGAATATTAATTATACATTGATGCGACTCATATATATCAAGTTGAAGACGAAAAATGTGACTACATCAGGAAAACCAGCAGGAAAGCGTGAACTGGTCCCAAGAAGAGCCAGTGAATCTGCTGCAACCCAAAGAAAGTGCAATACATTCATACCTCATGCTCTGTAAGTCAGCACGGATCAAATGTCACATTATATGCTCAAAAATCAGCTCCCTTTCTTTAATGTAATTCATTTTGGGTTGTATGCATTGATCAATCAGGGGAAATCATCAAGCGATGAATAATAGCAAATGTAGTCATGATGTCATTAAACCAAAAAGAAAAAAAAAAAAAAAAAAAAAACCAGAAAAAGACAAAAAAAAAAAAAAAACAAAGAAACCCCACCACAAACCCCACCTCCCCCCCCCCCCGCCCCCCCCCCCCCCCCCCCC
>JBBDHI010000008.1:11974545-11985167 GCA_037177115.1 Craterocephalus stercusmuscarum
CATTTTCTGAAAATTAGTCCTGGTTAGAGGGGGTCGTCTTATAATCAGGGTCGTCCTATATTCGGGTCAATACGGTAGTTAGATTGTTTTTGAACAGATTTCTGTTAACATAATTTTATACTGTAGCTTAAAGCCGAACAGACAAAAAAAAAGCATAATTTGTTTAGTGCTGACCTTAAGTCAAGTACCTTATGTGACAGTGTGTGGGTCCTGTCACTGTGTGCCTCCGCTTGATCATGCGCCCTGGCTACTTGGCCACAGGGGTTTCCCTTTGGCTGACTGGTCAGCGCGCATGGCTTGCACCCAGGGGGTTGTGGGATTGATCCCCGCCCGGGCCCTCTGTTGTCCTGCCACACTTAACTTAATTTGTTCAATTTCATCCCACTATATTGTTGTGTTTAGATTTTGCAGGTCCTTGCACAGACAGTGGTTGTGTGTTTTTCTTATCACAGAGAAATATTGTAACTCTCTGGGCCTTGTGCTTTGCAATATTCAATTGTTTTTCGTGCACTGAAAGCATTTACTCTGCATGCTGAAGATCTAAGTATTAAAGTGATAGCTGGCTTGCTGACTGAACCTCACATTCCCCAACACAATACCGGTGTCCTTGCTGAGTAAAAAGCAGTATAATTTATTGTAGTAAACTACTTTTGCTGCTTTTGTATTGTGTGCATAACAGCTATGTGCCCAAGTGTTTTCCTGATATTCGCAGTACATATTGATGTGTTTAAAAATATTTACTTTAGTCAGAGATTTCCTTGAGGAACAAAGCAGGATATGTTGGTAATCTCAGAATCACAATTACATAATGTAATGATGATAAGATTGGTTATACCCCTGTGTGTTTGCTTTCTGGCTAAAGGGAGAAAACGGGAACATATACAGAATCTCACTATCAGCATGAGCACAGAGACGTATCATATATTTATAACAAATTAAAAGGAAGACACCATCAAAAATGTACCTAATTGTCCCTTTAGTAGCTTCAAATCACTTGTGACTCTTTTTGGATTAAAATATTGTGAGAAGTGAAACTGAAGAAGAGCTGGAATTATAAACTGTGGGAGTGCTTGATTTAATAATGCTTGTTGGGCTAAAGTAAGAGTTACCTGATTTTTAAGCCTCTCCTTGAATTTGCATACTTTTGGAAATACAAAATAATATTTGAATATAAATTTTGGTCTCTTTATTTAAGAAACACACGCAGAAAAAATTCAAGATGTGTAAATATCAATGTATGTGTTACTGGTGAAGAGTCAATGAAGATGGCACAAAGCGCATATTAAATAAGTTTTTAGTTTGATAATAAAAAGAAAGGCACTTCCAGGATCAGCATCCCTTTGGAATGTAAGCTGAGGTGCTAAACCTGAGCTACACCTACATATGTAGTATGAACAGTATGTGAACAATAACTATGCTAAAACTAACATTAACAAGTCAAGTTAAATTAAGCTTGATCACATTTTGGCAGATAGGGGCTATTGCTACCATTTGAACTTTGTAATGTACTAAAACATGAATTTTAATTGTATAGTACTAATGGTCTACATCCAAACAGGGCGTACCATGAATTTCCTACTGGTCTGACAGTTTATTATTGGTCTGACTGGTCTATTCCACTCAATTGCCGTTTCCAATTGCCCATCTAACAGTGGGCCAGCCTGCTCAAACATTTAAACACCGCCTCCTCTCTCGGTGGTCCCTGTGCCTGATTGATTCGTTCAAATACTCTTTACTGAACATTGGCCCATCAAACATGTTGATCTGCAGCCCATTCTTTTTTTCAGTTAACACCAGGCTGAACCAATCAGACACTTAAAGCCCCTTTGGCCCTGTGCCAGTTAATGCTGCTACCTGTCAGAACCAAGGAGAGAAATTAGAGTGGAGCTATTAAGAAACTGTGCACTTAAAAAACAATTATATAAAAAAAATCTAAAAGTTGCCAAATGTTCACAAATGGTTTACATGTTTTCCACAGCAGGACCTTCATCAACTGCGGAGGATGATGATGGTGGTAAAAACTGTTGGAAGCTGCACTGCTTTCACATTACTGAGGTTCTGTTCTGAGTGAAGATATCTTTGGTTGCATGTACAACCAGAATGGCCACAGCTCTGTTTTTGTTCAGAAATTGTGGTTGAAACACAGCATCTGAAGACACATCTTACCATTTAATAGATAAGAGATAAGTTTGGCATCAATGAGCTTCCATTTCTAAACTTCACAAACTATGATTTACTTACAGTACAATCAGGAGTATTTAGGATTTAAACTGCATTAGTTACAAAGTTTATGTACCAGCAGATGACTGCTTGTAAAGTAAAAATACTGCATGTTTGACTGATGGTCTTCTCACTGTTCTTCTGTGTGTTGTAATCCAAGCTGCTCTGAACTGTGGTGTTACAAGCTGTCCTCACAGTGGCTCTGAAGTGTGCCAGCAACACAATAAGTCACAAAACTCCACAAGTAGTCACAATGGAAATTACACTGCATCTTTTTTCCCCTCTTAAATCTCTACTTGCTCCTGCGCCGTAACTTTTGCAGTCAGCCACTTCATGCAGAGGGTTGCCATGACTGATTGTGTGTGGCCAAAACATGATACCCGATTATTTTTTTCAAATACACCCCAATTGTGTGTAAATCCACCTGATCTGACAACACTGTTTGTGCAGTGTTTCTCTAGGGAAACAAAAACAAAAAAACAAAAAGAATGCACAATTTAATTGTGCCTTAACATGCTATGTTGTGTATTAATGGGTTATGTTGTAATGCATTGTGTTGTGTTATGACTAAATGTGTAATGTTGGGGCTTTTGTATTGCTGTGACACTTCTAGGCCACTGTATGTTCCGCTGCAGATGCATGCCAATTCAAGTGAGCTCCTGTCATGCAGTTTAAATGTTGTAGAAACTCTCAGCTCTCTGCCACTGAGGAAAACACATTATTCAGTTCAAATTATCTAAAGACTGCAGTAAACACTTCAGTAACAGAGGGATCTCAGAAATCAAAAGGAGAAAATTTGATGTCTTGGGCTTGACTTGTTTTGACATGGATTCTGTGCTAGTATGATACATGTGGCACTACAGAAAACCTGCGGCGTTTGTTGTCCTCATGGGTACACATTTTAGGCTGTCATGAAGAATAATTATTTCTAAATATTGTGTACAAAACAAGTTTGTCTGATTCAGATATTTTTAGCACAAAAGCTTAAAATACTAAGACTGTGATAAATGGCTTGATTTGTTATTTATAATGCAACAGTGAGCAAGCACTGAGATTTCTTTTCATTTACAAGTCAGTTATTTATGATAACTCAATATTAAACTCTCCCTTCATTTTTATTCAGAGACCAGTTTTCCTCTGTGATTGTCTGACTTTTTGCTCCTTGTCCCAGGATTGCTGAAAATTGATCATGCAGGATAAAGTGTCCGTGCATCATGATATATTGTCCTTATCCATTATTGATGATGCTTTAACCCTGTGTGACATGACTTATTTGGAGAATTAAACAGAATTAGAAAGAAAGAGGAAGGGGATATTTGTTTATAAAATTCAGTGGAAGTCCACTGTAACCTCTGGCTACCGCTGAATGTCAAATAGGAGGAAAAGCATCCTCCTACACTCAAAACAGGAATCTTCAGAGTTAAAAGCTTCATTGAGCAGGAGGAAAAGATATCATAGTTTTGGATGCATTTACATTGTGGAATAATCCAGCATCAAATATTGTTGAAATGTGGTGAAGATAACCTTTAAAATACTGTAACAAATCACTGATGCCTCAGTTAATCTGCTTGTTTGAATGCAGTTGTGCAGATCTGACTTTATCAGGGTTTACCATCTGTCTCCAGTTATTTCATAAGCTGAAATGTAGATAGCAAAGTACCACAAGCCACACAGTCCCTCAGACCTTTATCACATGTATCTGTGCCCTTTCTCTTTCTCACAATCACACACATAGACACAAGATTTCCATCACTTCAGAGGACATTGCATTATACCTTTTCTCCATTGGTTTGGCTCATGTCTTGAAACAAAAATTACATTCTCAAAACAGCATGCACAGATGTCCAAACCACTTGGCAGTTCAAAACAAAAATATATTTTTCGTTTATTTTGTAAAACAGCAAATGTCTTAGTACATGTCTGTTTCAGATCTTGTTTCAGTTGAGCTAGCTTACAGTTAGCACAGTCAGCCTACTTTTAGCAAATTTTTCAAGTCAATAGATCTTTTTGATCTAAACTGATTGTTGAAGCTCAATCTAATGGTTGTTGTAATAAATGGGAGAGTCCAATGTAATAAATGGGTGAGCAGACCTGTACCAATATGGCTGCCGAATCAGCATGTCTCTCTAGCGGGTAACAGCGTTCGGGCTAGGGTCTCTCTCTCTCTCTCTCTCTCTCTCTCTCCTACTTTCTAGTTCAACCGTTCTTTCTTCTTCAAGGGGACAGGCTGTAAACAGCGTCAATTCTGCACAATAACACAAGACTCTTGATATCTTGTTATTTAGGGTGCCCGTAACTCAGTAGATAGAGCTGTCGTCTACTAAACAAGAGGTCGGTGGATGATTCCTCTCCGCTGCATGTCAAAGTGTCAAGTGTCAATGTCAAAGACACTGAATGCTACATGCCTCGCCATGTGCCTATCAGGGGTGTGAATGGTTAGTTACTTAGCACCAATTATGTTTCAATATAGGTGCTGTATGTATGTATGTAATGAGACATGTAGTGTCAAAGCGCTTTGAGTGGTATTACTAGGGTCACTATTATATTCACACACATACATATATATTTTTTCATATAGATAGAATAAAGGAATTCATATATTTATTTATTCATTTATTTATTTAAGCCAAAAACATATGCATAAAGAAAAAGAATACATTCTTGCAAAGCTTCAAGGTAGCCATTTTCTATTGTTGTTTTCATAAACAATAGAAAATGTTAACAACAGAAGTCAGATCTAGACCATAAGCTTTTAAAAACACAAATATTTGTGGCCACATGACCAATCGGCAGCATAGTTACAGGATCTCACTATTACAGGTGCACAGAGCTGCTGTTTCATATCAGATGGTTCACTGCAGCCGTATAAGAAACAATTTATACCGGATCCATCAGCAACGCCGTCCATCTTTACCGCTTTTTAGCTCTGACCTCCGTGGCGTGTCAATTTACCTCAGGCACGAATCAGACACGGAGCGCCCGCGACCGTTGTCCGGGTAACAGTCCGAGTTCAGGAAGCAGCAGGAGAGTTGAGAGACTACAGTCATTTCATCAATTTACACTATAACAACCTTGGATGAAGATGCTGCAGTAAAAAGAAAAAAAGAAATCCTTCTGCCTATTGGAGGATCGTTTTCTGGTCGCTTGGAGAAGGTAAAAGAGGTAGGAGAGAGATATTTTATTTTGAAATGTATCAGATGTTTTACACCGGTCCTGTGTCTGGTTCTATCTGAATGATGCGGTCTGGAAGCGCACTACGTCAGAAATAGACTTGCCGTGTATCTTGAACGAAGGCCTGCGGCAAGTCGCTTCTGTGACGGACTGGACATGGACCGATGGGCCCAGCGCAAATTACACCGATGACTAAAATGGGTGGGCTCAGCCCCAGTGACCGCGTCAGAGACGTAATGGTACAAATTGGGGGTAAGGCTACTGCATCCTAAAGAGAGTATGGCTCAATCCCAAACTGCCCACAATACACTAACACTACACATTTCAAGCCCCATTTTTGCTCCTTATCAACGTAAATAGGGACAAACATTATCATACGTTACCCTCCTCATACATTAGTGAGTCTTTTATGTTACCATTGACATGACTAGTGGGCAGTACTGAGTTCATTCTACATGATCCAATTCCAACCTTTGACAGCCACCCAACCTAACCACCCAACACGCCTGAACACTCACATAGCCCGATTTCAAAAGCTTGCACAATTTCTACAGTTTTTGTCCTCATCTCCATTCTTCTGCTTTTTTTCTTTCCTGTTCCTGTCATTGTTTTTCTCTGATTTTTTTTCTGCTCAGTCATTCCTCCTGCGGTTTCTAGAGGTATTAATCCGTCTTCTTCAATGACTGACGGATTTATACAGACCCTGAACCAAATTACATGCAGGAGACGGACAAAACTGTCTGTCCATCTGCATATCCATCTTCTGCATCAAGCATAAATAGGCCTGAACTTTCCATTTGTGTGTTCTCGCAGAGGCTCAAATGGAACCGTTCAGCCCTCACATAGTGAGTCTGTAACAAGCCACACTTTGTAGCCGTAGGAAAAACTAAACGGTGTAAACAATCTTCAGAGTTCCCCATGTGCCCTGCATATTTGTCACCCTGACAGAAAATCTCCAAAGGTGTAGAAAGATAAAACGAAACTACCAAATCTTCCTCATTAACAACATGTTTGCCTGGAAATATCCAACAATAATGCGGTCACAACACTTTGTATTCATTTGTAGCATATTTGTGGTATGGAGTGCTACCGTCATTTTAATGTTTGCTGAATTTATGATATTGCAGCGAAAGTGGGGGGAAAAAAACGAGGCAGGTTGCAACCTGTGCGACAATCCGTCTTGTCGGCATGGCAACTAGTGCTTTGCATTTCCAGTTGAGGAACAAGACCCTACTTTTCTGTGCCCTCCTCTAATTAAAGTGCCCTCCGCAGCTGCAAGTTTGACTTCATGTGGAGCGATACTCGGTGCTGAAGTGGTTGCGTTTTGGTATCAGACCTATATCTCTTAATTTCAGTAAACAGGAATTGTATCTTATCATGACATTGGTGAGGTCATGAAATACAAGACTGGGTCGTTGTTTATTTTGTCT
This sequence comes from Craterocephalus stercusmuscarum, assembly GCA_037177115.1. Classification (NCBI taxonomy): domain Eukaryota; kingdom Metazoa; phylum Chordata; class Actinopteri; order Atheriniformes; family Atherinidae; genus Craterocephalus; species Craterocephalus stercusmuscarum. The sequence goes on from JBBDHI010000008.1 coordinate 11,981,367, forward strand.
GTTTTGTCTTGAATCAGTAAATATATTGAAGTTATGCTGTCTTGATTCTTTAACCCCACAAGTGACATTTATTGTGAAATAAGTATAGTAAATATACATTCAGTGGATTTTCATTTGTAAAAAACGACAAGTTTTACTGAGACTGCAATGACAATGGCAGAATTGCTGAGGCAGCACGCCAATGTTTTCACTGACTTTAATTATTCATTAAAAATGTGTTGTCTGTTTGTCCTGATAAGCTGTTTGCTCATTCCATTTGGTACAGCCATGCAAGCATAGCTGATTTAGCTAGCTGGACTTTAGATGCTGCTGTCAACATTTCTGTCAGCTCAAACTCAATGTGCTTCTCGACAAAAACAACTTAGAGTTGGATGGCCTTCCTGTTGCAGCTTTTTCCTTTGAAATCATATGAAATTTCAATGCCAAAATATTTCCATTTTCTTTCCTTCCTCAAGCAATTTCAGCAAGTCTTACACAGTGCAACTGCTTTTTTGAGGATCTAACGTCATGACAAATGGGCCAAAGAAATTGAGTGTTAAAGCTCTCTCAACCAGCTGCACTGGAGCACAAGGTTTAAATTGGCAGCTTAATGGTGACAGGTGTGTGGCCCTGCATTGCCACTATTTGTATTCATTTCACTTCGTTTAAGAACATGTGTGTGTAGTGGGAAGCAGAGGGATTAAAAAAGACAGTTTGATCAATTAAGCTTTCAAGAGCTCTGTTCTGCTTTCCCTCTTCTAATCAGGTAGAGCCCTAATTCTCTACCAAAAAGTACACAAGGTGTCCACTCTAATAAAGAGTGAGGTGCAACAACATCAACCCAATACAGATCCAGTAAGATCCAGCAGTTGTTTTTCCAACATTTTTAGTACTCAAAAATCCTACAGGAAGATTTTTATTTCGGAGATGGTCAAGAACCACCTTCACATCTTCCCCAGTGGTGGTAAAGTGGTTACTTTGGCAGTGATGTAAACCTCTGTCCAATCCTCTTGTGTAATAATTTGACAGCTGTGACCTTCATGGGAATGTGTCTGACTCTGCAGGTGAAAAGCTGCTGTGATGCTGGTAATGGTAGACAAACAACTCTCCACACAATGTGGAAGAATTGTTTGGTGTACGGGTAGAGAGAAGCTTGGAGACAGTAATTTGTCAAGGTCTGAGCCTGGTGAGCAGAGTCACGGTTACAGAGGGGTAGGACCGTGGTATGTCCTACCTGTGCAGGGACTACAGGTGGAAATTAGCAGCTCCTGCTAGAACCTGGCACCTGCATCTCTCCTTTTCTTTGTTTTGTCAAATAAGATTAATGAAGTGTGTGCATTGTCCCTGTAAAATTAAATAAAACCTAACCTAACCTAACCTATGTAGCAGATTATGAGCATGTGCTGCTACTGGGGCGTAGAGTCAAAGTACACAGTGAAAATAAGCTACAATGTGTGTGCTGAGCTCCACTTTTGGCTTGTTCAGAAAGAACCCAAAGTCTGAGGTTGTTCTTTTTCTCTCTCATGGCTGCTTGCTGAGACCAATTTTCAAACATGACAGATGTAAGTCAAAGCCTACAAAGGTTAATTCTAACATCCAGATAAAAGAACCACATTAAATGGACTTTATAAACATGTACTTTTGAAGAGTAGTTTAATTTTCACAAAACTGTTCATTCATCTTTTCCATGCTGTAAAGAAGTCCCTCAGTGGGCTTTGTTGTTCAGACCAGAGGTGCATTTTGAGGCATGTGGCACCATTCCGCTTACCATACTGAAAACGTAATTAAATCCAAGCACTGCCAGTATTTACAGGCATGAGGGTAAGGTGGGGGTGGGGCTTGGGGTTTGTAGCCTCTCTCTGTTCCTCAAACAGCTCTCCATCTGTCTGATTGGACTGTGGTCCCAGGCAGTATTAGAGATGACATGGACGCTGGAGGAGGCAAACCAGGCTGAGATCTCCAGCCAGCTTCATGCTGTTTTTAATACAACATGACCTAGCCAGGGGGATTGAAATGATAAAAACTAAAGGAAAAATAAATAAATGCTGTCTCTGTTTGTTGATGTATGCAAACATCGTAAGAGCATTTATAACCCATCCATGTCCACATACATGAGTGGTGTTTTTGCTGTGATGTCTGTTTCTTGGTGACAGATAACATATGCAGTGTTAACTATGAAATGTTTAGTGTCAGCAGAGTATTGAAAAGGGCAAAGGCGCACATTCACTGTCAACTGGGTTTAATAACTTAATGGCATAAAGATCCAATAGAAAAATAGCAGCGTGAGACAGATCACATTTTGATTGATTCCAATAACATCATAATGTGTATCAGAGGCAGCACTTAGGTCTCCTTAGAACTAGAGTGGTTTATCAGGACTGTCTGGAGTAAGAGCCTCTTAACACAAACTGCAACATTATTTCTAATCTTCAAAGCACTTATTCTAAATTATGGAACATTTTTAATGGATCTTTTCACTTGTGCAGTTTTAACTAGCTAGGTGGTGATAATTGCAACTCTGCTATAAACTATCAAGTAAATCAAATGTTAGTATGGATTTTCTTTTCCCATATTTAGGAATCGGTAACAGGACCATTTAAACGTGCATCTCATTTGAGGCCCAATATGCAAGCATAGCAGCATTTCTTCCATTTGACCAGTATAAAAACATTGTGGCTTCCAAATAAAGGACACATGCAGTTTGACTTTGAAAAAGGATTAGCAAATGGAAATAGATTTCCTCTGCTTTTACATTCCTGGTATCTTTCATTTTTTCTCATTGCCTGCTTTTTCACAGCTTGAACATAGTATAGCTACGAACAGTGGAGATCAACCATAGCAAAAAAAATCAAACACGTTTTACAAGCTTCAGAGTTCATAGTCTTTTCCCACTCCAAGCTCGGTTGTCATTGAGCAAGCTGAGACAAAAAGCATGGTATTTGAAGTATGTCTTTGATACAATCACTGCGGGACACAAGATTGAAAAGTTCGTCTTCACTGTGTTTCACTTGAAGGCATGAAATAGCATTGCTATTGTACCATTTACTGCTGATTAAACCATGTTACCTTCTGTTCTTTGGACAGTTGTTCCTCACAGAGACCATTAGGGTGTTGTGTCCTTGCCATGAGCTCAGCATGTCTTTGCTAAAAGTCTTACTTTTTACTTCTTTACTTAAACAGCAACCATGGCTTAAAGTGGGGACCAAAAAAAAAAGGAAAGAGAGCTAAAGGGAGACAAGGCCGAAGCAGACATATACCCTCTGATTATGGCAATTGGGGCTTAGTGCGTGTTGAAAAGGTAGTGATTGAGGTGGGAGCAAGTCAGAGAGACTGAGTCAGAGAGGCTTAGTAAAAACAATAACAGTTATGATGTGATTTTCACAATGTGGGCTCTCTGCTGAACAAGCAAGGCCAAAGACGGACCTGTGGGAGAGAGCAGAGAAACTTCCTGTGGGGACACTCATCGAATATGGTGTTCAGTTTAGTGAAGCAGTGCAAAAAGGACAGAAAGACACAAAGAAGGACACAAGAAATTAAAGGGCAGAAAATGAAAAAAAAAACGACGGGTTTATCTGTTATTGTTTTCAAATAGAACTCTGCCGTATAGCCTATGTGTTGTTTCATTTTGCTGTTATTCCTGTGTATAATGCACACGGTATATCAGGAAATATTTACTTTCTTTCTCTCTGTCCTTAAATGTTCAGTTTTGGTTAAATCTGTTTTTATTTTTTAGCAGGTTCACCGAGATTACATCAAAACTGACCTCACCATCTGATCGCTGGGTCAGTTATTCATATTTTCCACAGAAATGCATGATACAAC
>JBBDHI010000008.1:12123126-12135230 GCA_037177115.1 Craterocephalus stercusmuscarum
ACTTTACTTAATATATTTGAGTGTAAAAATGTTGCATCAAAAAAATTGAGTAAATGCCAGTATTTGTTTTTAGAGTGTGGGCTTGAAGCCAGTGAGAGCAGGAAAGGATGCTAATAGTAAACAGACAACTGACAGAAACAACAGGGCTGTCCACATAGTGTGAGCACTGAAGCGAAGCTGAGAGAATGTCATTCGGGTCACAGGGATTTGACGGATGAGCTTTGTTATTGGGTCCCCATGACCTCACCTTTCAACCTCTTTTAGCTTCAATGACAAACGCAAACACATAAACACACACAGACATTAAGATACCTGGGGGACATGTGTGTATACCTAAGAATACAGCACAATCACACAGCTCTAACCACATAGTGTTTCTCCTTATTTGGCCACCATATAAAGCACAGTTTCCATGACATGAAGCATGACATGCCAGGCTGTATGACAGCCTTTTCACATAATCAGCTGAGACACAAACAGAAATTCCAACCCACACCTGGCCTCCTTGCTGCTCCTAGGCATGAACCATCATTTGAAAGGGTAACATCACTTGTCTAAACTGTTTTGAGCTTGACATGATGTGACTGCACACCATATTTAAGAAAACAAAAAAACATCCCATACCCATTTGTTTAAACCCCCTTTTAATTGCACATTCTGCCACAACTTATGAATTATACTTCCCCAATACCATCCACGTCTCTTACCTAATCACACTTGACATTAACATATGTCTCAGGAGATCCGATCACAGGTGGGCAGCTTTTAGTAAAGTTAGGAACACACCCGGTAAGTGCTGGGGCTAAAGCACTCACACCACATTTACAGGCGTTTAGGGCAACATATGGCCACTCTTTTTCGAGAGTATGTTGAACAGTTGGACCAGGCTCCCGAAGGGTCTGTAAACAACTGAGATCCTTTCATAATTCATGTGGTTAATTCATGTTGAAGTAGGCTTGAAAAGTGAGATGTTACTTACCATAAGTCAAACAAGCAACAAATAATAAAGTGAGAACAAAAACAGAAAATGTTTCTGTGTTTCTTGCATAGAAAGCAAACCGAGATCTGATCGCAGGTGGTGGCTTGCCAAATGCCTGATGATAGACTCCAATGCCTGATGTGCACTAACCTTGTTTGAGATTAGCTTTTGTGATTGGATCATTGATGCCACATGTTCAAACCAAGACTGAACAAAACCTCTGACTTTCATTCGAGCATGAACACAAAGCAGAGCCTTAAACCTGATCCAACACCATGACAACCCATTCCACATCACATCTACCCTCGGCAGGCCATTATGATGCACCCTCTTCAAGTTGCTCAAACAAAAGGAAAAGAGTGAAAAAAGGCAAAAGAGGTGAAAGATAGATGGATGGATAGGTGAGCACAGAAAAAGTAGAGAAAAAAAATAATTTGGTTGGAGTTCTTAAATTAATTAACACACAGCACCTTTACAAGACCAATGCAGTTTAAGTATTGTCCTGTAAGCCTATTTAATCATGACTTTGGTGTACTGCCAACAGAGAGCGAGGACAACCTCCTTCTGTCTTAAACTCAACAACATTGCTCCACAGCGAACCCACATCTAGGGTTAACACAATTACCAGCACGTCCTCCCAACCATGGATCCAGCATCACACCACAGGCACTGTAATTGGTGTGCCTAGAATTGCAGACAAAAATTAGAAAAGCAGTGGAGGGAAAGAGGTGATTAATTTGCTAGTGGAGGCGGTTGGTGACGATGTAAATCACTGCCTGTCAGTGCAATTTAATTCCCCTATTCCATCGTCCTTGTCTGCGACACCAGACTACACTGATTGGTTAGTATCAGGTCATAACCAAAGAGTTTATGGAGAACAGGGCATGAGATTGACAGAGCTTAATTACAAAATAGGAGGTGATGGACCTGTACAAACCCTATGGATACATAAATATGGAGCATGCTGGAACAGGAAGATGGTGAAAGTCTGTAGAAACATCAGCTGAGTTTATGAACTGAACTTTGTGCATTGTTAATCGATTACAATTATATTCATGTGCATTATAATTCAAGTATATAGATGGCGTGAGTCAGCGTGTGGTGAGATATGAATGTAGCCTTTCTTGTAAATGAAGATTAATGAGGAGCAGATTTTATTTGCAGGCTTGGATAAAAGGCAGCATTCAGTATAAAAATGGAACATATAGCAAAGCTTCAACATGCTTTAAAAAAACAACAACAATCTAGCAGTTGACAAAAAACATCATCAAAATTCACAATTGTGTCGCTAGCTAAACAGCTTCCAGGATTCCATCTTTGGACTCTCGAGGTAACACTCTCGAGGAGACTTAGTAGAGTTAGTATTAAGCAACATAAAATACTGACCACAATCTATAATCCAATCGTTTTTCACAGTTTTATTAGCCAGCTCAGCGACACAGACAACCGAGGCGCTGCTCGTCTTTGTTGCTAAATAATACCCATTCAGCAAGGTTTAGCCACAGGGGTCAAGCATACAAAGCAAGCTATTCCTGTGGAGCAATTAGCTCTCAGTCACCCCAATGCGAGGTCAAATCTCCTCTGGCTCCTCTGACACTGCTGTTGATCACACCTTGGCAACCACCTCCTGCCAGTTGACTGGTGCTGTGTTTTTTTTTAGCATCTAACGTAACATAATGATTTTATAAGAAAGCAGCTCCCAACTTAACTCAGCGAGAAAGGAAGACATGAAAGTAAAAACTACCTGTGTTATGTGTAATTGTTTTGTTTATTCTTATGTATTTAAATGAAGATATTATTTTAAGAACTCTCTTGTCATACCTGGGTAGCACTGCCTCCCAGGCTGCCGGACTCCTTTTGATCTCATGGTTGTGTTGTAATATCTCTGAAGCTCATCCTAAAATAGGTTTCTTTTAATAGTATAATGTATTCAGATCGTATTCATATTTATTCATAAGATATACTGTGCTCCCACAGAGCTGTACATTCGCAGTGTATACAATGAATCATTTACAAAGAGAGAACCCCAAGGCAGCTTCGTGAAACAAGTTAAACTTTCAGTTCCCAGGTAACACTGTTAGAAATGGTGTTAGAGGGCCACTGGAGGCTGTCAGCCCCAAAAAGAGGAGACGGGTGAAATGCAGTTCATGGCTAAATAAAATGCTAAAAAGCACTGCAAATAAACTATTGTCAGTCCCCTTCAAAAGATGATCAAATCAAGCAAAACCTCTCCAAAGAAGATCGAAAAAGTCCAGAAATGTGAGACCAGATTCTGAATTTTTTTCTCCAATAAATTGTCTAATGACCCCTCATGACTATCTGGGTGTCACAAAATTTAAAACTACATTATATACAAAGTGGTCCCAAACAGCATGATCTGCAGCAGCTGATTCAGTAACGTATGAATTTGCACTGATAATGCAGTCTTAGATAGAGAATATTCTTCCATTAATGCTACCACTGAAAATATGCTTCCACTTAAGATCTCACTCTGGTAGCAATTTGAATAGTAATGCATTATTTTTTTACTGATCTTTGCTTTTCTTTTAGGGAAGTAAGTCACATCTACCTAGACAAGAGGCAGATGGAGTATAAGTGTCAAAATGCTAAATTTGCATCAAAGTTTTTAACAGAGTCAATGAATTGACATTTGACACACATACATAGTTTCAAGCACGGAAACACACCATTACTTATATGCCCATGTGCCCACAGAAAACATTTAACCCAACCCACACAAACCGAGGCATGTCTGGCATCCTAATGACCTGTGCTCGTGTTTGTGAGGGTGTAAAAGTGTGTTTTGAATTAGGAAGAGGAGAGGCAGAAGATGAACTAACGATGGCTGCTAATAATTACAGATCTGTAGCGTGGAGGAGTTAATGAGGAGCCAAAGCCTCCCATGATGCCCCGGTAATAACAAATGAGAAGTGAGAGAGAAGAGGGGGGTAGAAAGAGGTGGGAGATGTCAGTTTGAGAGGCTGCAATGCCCTTTGGTTTCCCCGCACTCTGGGCATGCCAACGAGAGAGGAGCCTTCCCAGAGGAGGCTTGTCTCCACACTAATGAAGATGTGACAGACCTCCAGTCTGCGACTTGCAGAGTATAGGACAGAAGAGGATGGGGAATGAGGAAGAAGACAGTGACAGCTCATATAAAATGAAAGCCACTGAAAAGGTGAAAGGCCTTCAGAAAGACTGAGACTATGTCAGTATCAAAACTTACTAGACTTATATGTGACACAATTTTTAAGGGTCTTTTTAAGTTGCTGGATATGTCACAAAAGCCTGCTTGGATACTAAAAATCATGTAAAGATAACCCACAAGGTTAGTCAGGGGGATTATGGATGGCTCAAAGGTAAAAAAATTATAAGAATTAGAGGGACTTACCAGAGAGCTGGTGTAGCTGGGATCAGATGTGTCATCCTGAAGGTAGCGCGACAGGCCAAAGTCAGATACTTTACACACCAAGTTGCTGTTGACAAGAATGTTTCGTGCGGCCAGGTCACGATGAACGTAATTCATTTCAGAGAGATATTTCATCCCTGCTGAGATCCCACGCATCATTCCCACCAACTGGATAACTGTAAACTGCCCATCGTTTTGCTGGAGGAGAAGCAGGGAAACAAATAAAAACGGTCATTTAGATGCTATCTTCGCCATAATTATCATTAATGAGCATAGCTGGAGGACATAGTGAACAGTAAGAAGTGAACAGTAACACAAATGCTTCACTGGAAATGAACAAATTGAGATAGTTCTTGCTCAACATGGCTCCCATGTTGGGACAATTTTTAGATTTGGAACTATTTTAAACTCTCTACTGTTGGGAAATATAAATGTAATCATTTGTACATGCTATTGTCTGATGTTATATGAAGTCAACATTAAGTTTTTTTCAAATTTATTTGGTGTCAAGGCTACTCACTGAGGTGTGTGCATTGAAAACACTGGGGCAATATCTGCTATTTTACTATTGCCTACAATAACAGGTAAACACCTTTTGAGCAGGCTGTTGCAATTATATTAGTTTATTCATCTTAGTAATACTTTGCAAAATCCATATCCTGGCATTTTTTTCTCGCAAGTATAATTTTTTTCATGTCCAGAGGATAAATTGACTTCTATTTGATGGGAAAATGAGTCCCCAAAGCCAATATTATTCATTGTACAGTAGCTGTATGAGCATTGTTGCATTGTGGCATGCTGGCATCCATCTCGCTAACATCCACACATGGTACCTTTACCCCTGTGTGAATGCTCTCAAGAGCAAGCTTTGAACCCTTGAAACACAGTAACAAATAAGAGGGTAAGAGAGATCGATGGAAACACAAGTCGGATGTGGCGGTTAGCAAAGCCAACTTCAAAGAGCCCATTTAAACCCACCCTAGATCAAAGTGGAATAGAAGTGCAATCCATGAGATTGAAGAAGGGCAAAAAAACGAGCTGAATATTGATTAAGCTATACGTCTGCTCAATCCTGACTGCAAAAGAAAGAATGAAGAGTCCATTAATAGCTCTGGGCATTAATAGAGAAGTTAGAGGCTGATAAGTCCGGCTAGTGCAGAAAATTTCAAATTAAGAATGATTGAAATCATGTTCATTGCAAGTGAGCATATTCTCAGTTGGTATTAGATAGATTAAAAAGTCTCATTCCAATTTGTATTAGGAATATTTCTAACTGTCAACTCCTTTAATCGTTAGAGGATTTACTTCAGATTAGCTTCTCTATGCTATTATGCTAAGTTTCTATTCAGTTCCCACACTTTGGTTTCACAGAAATCACTCACCCTGAGGAAAGAGTCAAGGGCACCATTCTCCATAAACTCTGTCAGGATCATGACCGGACGGCTCTTGGTGACTACGCCCTCCAGACGTATAATGTTTGGATGGTCAAACTGGCCCATGATTGATGCCTCAGATAGGAAGTCTCGCCTCTGCTTCTCCACATAGCCAGCCTTCAGGGTCTTGATGGCGACATAGATCTCCCTCTTTCCAGGAAGCTTCAAACGACCTTTATATACTTCCCCAAATTCACCTGGGTGGAAACAGAGTACAGTGGCTTTTCTGTCAAAACCAATAACTGAGCTACTTTATCAGATCTAAATCTCTCCATTTGTGAGATAAACAAAGATGAGCTGAACCTAGAGTAGCAGAGTAGCCCTTAATGATGTCTACATCAAGCATGCTGAGTGTTGTCCTACACTCTGCTATTGTTGTTCTGCTGGTGATATTTCAACAGTATGGCTCCACAGACTCACAGTAGTCGTCTATCCTTAAAGACTGCCAAGTGCCTTCATATTCCCTAATCAAAGAATAACAGCCAAGCACTATCTGGTAAATATCTCAAACCCGTTTGATTAATTATCACCACCTTGGGGTCCTGCAGAGACACCACACAGTAAAATCAACAAAAAATGGAAATCTTTAATTAGTTTGCCCCTTGGATCCTTAACCCCATCCTATCTGTGGTACCTTCTCACACCTATGCTTTTCTGATTATAGGTCAGGGTCTAATAACTATTTCAGGACTATACAGTACTATTATTTCAGCATTTCTATGCACAAACACAGCATGTGCTTCTGGTTGCAAAAAGGCTGCCTTCAGTCACGTAGAAAAGCACATGTTCAAGACACATGGACCTGCTGAGAAGAAGTTATTTGAGTTACCCCAAAGCTCTTAATTACCTGTTCATAATTTTTAATAGAAATTTTAATATTCATTCGGAAACAAGGACAGACGCACAACTTGCATGCCAATTTTGTAATATAAAGTTAATGAAAGGGTTTGATGCAAGGTAGAACATGTTCATGTTCAAACCAATAAAGTAAGATCCAAAAACAGAAGCGCACAGGGAATAAGCTGAATGGCTTGAGTTATTTCTAATACCTCTAGGTCCCCGGGTACCTGCCCTATATGCTGCTGGTGTACTTGACATAGCCCCTTCACATGTTCCCACCTCATGTCTCTGCCAAAAGGGTTGGCTTTATGACCTTGCAGACTCAGGTTAAACTGAATTGCATACAGATGCGTATATACAACATAAAATTGTAGACATATATGAAAAAAGGAGAAACCACATCCATCTCGTAAGCACAAATACACAGACACAAATTTCTGCATGTCTCATATCCACTGTACCTGCACCAATGACCTCCTCTATCTTGACGGTGGAGACCTCGATTTCCTTGGCAAATTCTCGCACAGCTTCATTGGGGTCCTCGTAGGTGAAAGGGTCAATGTAGATTTTCATTCCCGGCGAGCCTGAGAAGTGGGTCGGGCAGCCCAGTGGGGAGGGGCAGTTAGACATGTCGGCTCGCAAAGAGAGTTCTAGAACAGCCAAAGTGCTAAATGAGTTTTTCAGAAAAGGATGTCAATCATATGTTTTGGGTAATATGTTAACAGCTGACGACTCTGATCATCCATGAAGTTGTAGTTGAAGTAACACAGAGTTACTACAGGCTCTTAACAGAGGTAAATGATCCAGACTCCACTCGTCTTGTGGTCCTCATCAGAAACAGACCAGAGCATTACAAATGCAAGTAAAAACTTATAAATTTCACATGCATGCAGATTACATGAACAGCATCAGTTAAATGTATCAACAGGCAGTTTTGATTCTATTACTTAAAAACACACTGGATAGAGAAAGAAAGTGTCGATTTTTTTCTGGCCCCTTGATCCCTTACCCTAGCGATATCTGCTTTTTGATTTGGGGGCAGGGGGGACCAAGCATTTGCAATAGGAGCTCAAAAAGAGATAAAGCCACTGTGATATCAACAAGTTTTTTATGCAAGTCTGCAATAGGCAAGATGAGTTCACAGACCAGAGATGTCACTGAACGGGGGACAGATTTTCTGTGTCGATGTGTTGGGTGGGGGTAAAACACTTGTAAACAGATTGAATATGCTGCAACAAAATGGGCAGCGAGCACCCAGACATCAAATCATCATCCACACGGTGACATCGAAGGGCAGCTTGCTTTTTCAGAGCTGTTTAATCCAAACTGTGGTGATGATTTGAATGCACCCATCTCCATCAAGTCAGTTTTTGTGAGAAGTGATTTGCATAAGCTAGGCAGAATAAGGGAAGAGTCTCATGAGACAGAGCAAAGACAGATTTTAGCCTTGAGATCAAAGGGCCTCACCTTGCTCTTACTCGAGAAGCTGATTCTAGTTACCACACTAATTGCCTTGAACCCTGTTTGGGTGAGCATAATTGATAATTAGATATTCCAAACACACTGATTTCAACTCACTAGTGACTTTAAACCTTTACCTTCCATCCAGTATTAAGTTTACATATGTTGCCTGCGGGGGCAAGACTTAAAATCTCAGTGGGGAGCATGCACAGCAACAAGAATATGGGATCACATTTAGAATTGCATGTATTGTAAAGTGCAACATTAAGCAGTGATAACTAAGTCTAGGATAAATAGGGGATATTTTAGAATTTACTAGATACTATTCATTTAGAGTCTTTATACATTTGATCATTTTAGCTGTTGTCTGAGTGAAAATGGATTTGACAAGTATTCATACCATTGAAACATTTCTTTCTTTGTTCATCTCTGCAGGTCCCCCGCCCTCTGGCTATGAAAAAAGAAGGCATTCAAACTCGCAAACGCAAACCAAAGAACCTCAACAAGCCCCAAAATGGTGTGTCAAAGTTCAGTCTAATCATTTCTGTAAAAACAGGGAGACGTTTGCATCATACAATGAGCAAAAATGTGAATGTTCATCCTTATACATAACACACACATCCAAATACGAGCATAACTTTTGTTCTGTGGACTCCGCAGGGACTCCGGGCAATGAGGGGACCTCAGCTACACCAAGCAACACTCCCCGCTCCTCCTCCGCCACCACCAGCACAGAAGAGCCCCGGCAGATAAAGACGGAGCCAGATAATCATAGCTTGTACGCACACCACAGCGCGCACACACAGGTAAGCCGCTGTGATTTTGTGTAGTGTTGCTGACAAACAAGCCAAACAAAAGAGCAACAAAGTTAATCACATCGCTCAACGTTGCAAACCATGACCTAGTTCATCAAAAGATCCTTAAATTCCTAATTTTCTTCTGTTTCTCTGCAGATTTCAGCGCTACCAGCCTACATGTCAGCTCAAGGAGGCGCCATTCCCCTCAAGGTGTCCCCTGTGGGACTCAACGGCTCGTCCAGCTCCAAAGCAGAGCCCTGGAACAACTTAATTCTTGCTTAATCAACCGTCTACCCAACATCTAAAAAAAGCTACCTATGTACAGAATACTTACGAAACTCTACTATGACTCCTACGACTGCTGCTCTATGTCCACTGTTTCCTACAAACTGTATGGCGCCATCGGGATAAGAGAGCTGCTATGGATGAGATGAGATCTTGAGCAGTACCACGCAGACACTGCGTGTACAATCAGAGCAGCCCATGGCTGAAAAGTGAATTTTTCTGTCTTTTGTGACTTTTCCACATGCCAGTGCGGATGCGTAATCGGTCTGAGAAATACTGTAACATGACATAATGATACATAACAGTAATGATTAGACTTATTTTCTGTGTATTTTTTTCCCCCACATATGATTATGCACAATTTTTGGCACAAAAATGATGGACTTACAAAAACCCAGACAATACAGGCAAACTGCTAAAATGCAATAAGGATAAATGGATTGTTTCTGTATGGAAGTTTTCTCTGGTGCGGCCAGGTAAATGATTTTGCTTAATTTGCAAACAGATTGCTATTGAATTATTCTACTGCAGTATTTCAGTAACTACCAGAGAACCTCACTTGTAATGATGTGACAACAGAAGATCTAGCTGCTCATATCTCTATCTAAATAAGAAGAAAAAGGCAGAAGTATTTAAAAGCTTAAAAAAAAATCCTGCCCTGCTGACAACACCAACAAAGCACAACTCACGATAAACTACCTATGCAACTTGAGCATGATGAATGGCAGACATGTAGCTCCCTCTGCTGACTCCAGCTCACACGTGCATCACCAAACAATCCCGTTCATATTTATTTTAACAGGGTGAACTCAGAACCACACACTCATAATTGTCTATGTGACAGTTGTTTGATGAAATGTTTAGAGTTTAATCTGTACAGTGTGTTAGCAATGCATTTAATTCGCTTGTGACTGCCACACGTAATTACAAAAATAACAAATGTATGTGCATCTATGTAAAAATGCCACTCCAGTATAATTATGTACAACATCATTTGTGATATATTGTAGACAGAGACTACGAGTAATAAAGACAATGCATTTCAACATGATATAAGATGGTGTTTAAGATGCAAAGGTGGTGTCATTCACTGATTATACTGTCATTTTAATCATCATCATTAACCTTATCATTATCTTCAACCTTAAAGTGTAATTTTCCAATTTGTAAATATGCATCTGTGACCTGCAGAATATCTTTGATAAAAAGGTGGATGGCACGTCGGTTGAGTTCATCAGTCAGCTTCTCCCTGATAAACTCTGCATACTTGTCCTGCACCATCTCCCTCCAGCACTGTTCAAATCGGAGTCTCATTTCAGCCTGAAGAGCATCACATAAAAGCGAGCCGAAAGTGTAACTAGCTGCAAATGTCCTTCCTCTGTCTAGATATTCTTCAAAACTTTCACTTTTCCCTGAATGCAGAACCTCTGCTGCTTCGAAGGCGGCGTTCATCTCCTGCATCAGGAGTTTTTTATCATCCTCTGGTTTGGATTCAGAAACAGAGCTCATAGTTTTGAAGTAACTCTTCAGGTCCGGCTTTTGCACACTTGTCATCAAAGGAAAGTTTTCTTGTCCAGATTCCAGCGAGTGTTTAGCAACAGAGAACAGCGATTCACACAAAGGGTTAAGATCTGGGATTTTTTCGGACACTTTCACATAGCTTTCAAAGTCTGCACTTTGATTGATGCACTCTACTTGGCTGTAGTTGATATCCTTGAATAAGTTTTCTTTTGTTCCTTTAAAACCCCAGCATCTCATGAAGCCGATATGAGTCTTCACCCCATACAAGCTCCACCATTCCTGGGCTTTGTGAACCAGAGTTAACATGCACGGTTTGGTATTTCTGGCCAAACAGGGGCTATTTATTGTGAAGACATACACCTTCCAGTCCCCAGAAGCATCCCCTGACTCCAGAAGTTCCTGGGTTTGCTTAACAATGATGTCCTCGCTGTGTTCACCGTTGTTGTAGTTGGGATAATACGGTCCGTACATGATGATCTCCTCCTGTTTCTCAAGAACTCCCCAAGAATGCTGCTTAACCTCTGCGCCGCATTCATCGGTGATGTCACAGTGAAACGCTGAAAACTTACGGTTCACGGAGTCATCCAGGAAAATGCAATCAGCGGTTTGTTTGGATTTGATATGCTCTAAAACTTTCTTGACTGACTTTTGTGTGTCAGCCCAGGACACTGTGTGCTCAGAGAGCCTTCTGCTGTCAATCAGGTGATTGGCCCTCCTGTTCAAGCAGGCCTCACACATACAGGTGTGACTTGACCTGAAAAAAAAAAAAGAGAGCTCATATGAAATAAATTTCACCAAGCAGTTTAAACTTAACAATCAGTCAATAAAACAGCAATTTACCAGCATCAGAGCAGGACAAACATGTTGCACCTACATATCCCGTATATGTTCAGTTGACAAATTATTTCCTTAATTTTTTGTGTCATGAAAGAATTTAGTGACCCTATGGTGGCATGGTTATCCTGGACATGCGGCTCCAATCAGAATGTCAGCAAACTGCTTTAAAACTTAGAGAAGAGGAAGATTTTATAATTGCTGGGGGGTGACAGAACTAGACTTTTCTTTCGGGAGACAAAGCTAAGAGTGGAGAGAGAACAACAACCAGCAAACCTCTGGAAACAGGTGAAACAGAGGCCTCTGGCCTGTAGCACCTCAGCAGAGAAAAAACTGTAATCGCTTCAGGCAGCTGCTGCATTTTTTCCATTTTTTGTGTCTTTCTTTCATTTTTTCCCTTCTTTATTGCCTATAATTACATTTAACCCCCTAAAACTTTCCAATCAGGTTTTCGGCCACATCACAGCACTAAGACTGCTCTCGTTAAGGTCTTTAATGACATCCGCTTGAACACAGATAGCGGAAACATTTCAGTCCTGGTACTACTG
>JBBDHI010000008.1:12245989-12261209 GCA_037177115.1 Craterocephalus stercusmuscarum
AACTTATTGGACTAAGACTGACATCGCATAAAAGATAGTGTGATTGAGAGACAATGATACAAAACTGTGATAAAGAGACAACACAAGTCAACAACTAAACATCAGATGGATAAAGACATGGTGCCTGTGTAATCCAACATCACTGATGTTTAGGCTAATCACAGCTTTTATGACAGAGTTGTATAATTTTATGGAATCTGTGCTTAAACCCTCAAATTTTGCATGTGGATCAGAGAACAATAACCACACACAATCACTGCACATTATCACAATGTAGCCACATCCCTCAAACATAATTTGGTTTATCCTTTATTTTTCTCTAAATAGTTTCTCAACAAGAACAAGCAATAGCTAGTTTCAAGGTCATTCGAAGACATGCAACCACCTACTGAAATCATGTGGGTCATCCAGTTCAGAGTGCTGCCTAAGTTTAAGACACTTCAGTCTTCAAAAAAGGGATTGCAACCACTACTTATGGATGCCCATGAGTTTTACATCTATGTTTTGTTTTTTGTGGGGGAGTTTTGACATTGAACATCTAAGCAGACCCTCTGCCATTGCTGAGATGGCATCTCCTTGCATGTATAGAACAAATACGAATTTGACTATTTTCTTAACATTGTCAAAGAAATCGCTCTAGGTCGTTTCTTGGCTGTTTGAACAGCTATGGAAACCTTTAATTGTGGTCAAAAGAAAAAAATTCAGAAGTGAATCTGAACTCTACTTGATGAAGACTTGCTGTCTGTCTGTGTGACAGCGAGAGTGGCAGTGTATGACACCGTTCGCTGATGGCGGTGTGTTCATCGGGCGGAACACAGGACACACAGAGCAAAGGAGAAATGACCTCCTGTCATGGTACAGGAAACACTGGATTCTATTCCCAACAACATTTTGGCGAACAGTTGTCAATCTGGCCACAGAAACATATCCATGTTAATGTGATGCATCAGGTTAAACTTGTTATAATAGTTAATGCTGATGGACGAAGAGACAAGAGGCTATGGTGAGAGTAAATCACTAATTGTGTAGTTACTGTGAAATTTAATGTAATTTGCTCTTATCAGGGCAACAATGGGTCCAAAAATGAAAAATCATTCAGTGAGCAACACAAACAGATGACTGTCAGAAGTGTCCTGCAGACTAAATAACAACTATAACAAACATCTGACTAAATAAAACAATAACCTTTGTAAAAGTTTGAAACAATTTTATTACTAACTTCCGATAACATAACAAATATGTGCTTTATATTCCTAAGTGGACTGTAACTTATTAACAGCAGTTTCTGTCATAGGAATCATAGTTTATAGTGATGCACTGATGTCTAACTAATACGAATAACTGAATAATTTTGACATAAGATAACCTCATTAGTAACTGTAGACTACTGTGTAATGTTCTTAGTCACCAGATGAGGATTTATCCTGAATTTAATTGAACAGCAAAGCCACAACAACCTGCTAAACTCCTCAAAACATAGAATAGCCAAGGGCCCTATAAATATTCCAGTTTCACCTGCCCTGGCTCCGCTCGGTAAATACTCATTTTAATTGACAATACAGTAGAGGGAAGAGAAGGCGAGTGAAGAGGTGGAAGGCCAGAAGGACAGAGGAGGAGGCAGCTTTGTAAGTCGCTGTGTAGGTGAATAACAGAACAGAAAGAGAGCACCAAACAAAAGTGCAACAGGAAAAGGCCAAAGATGAATTCCTTTCAAATGCTCTGTCTTTTCTGTTTTCCCACACTCTTTGCTCCGCTGCTAGCCAAGTGAGTCTGATTTCTTCCAGTGAGATCCCTAAGTGAGTAATGTACTCTGAAGAGTACCTTAGTCTTAACTATGAGCAGGTAAGGGCCACAAATTCGTGGGACTGAACTGCTCTTTAGAGCAGGCCCAGCCCTGATATTGAGTAAGCAGGATGTGGGACTTGTTAGGCTGACAGTTGGAAGGCTGTGAGAATAAAAGCTATTTGGGTTTTAATGAAACCCTGATGAATGGGTTTCAAACCCTGGCAGCAATAACTCAAAGCACAGGACGAGTCTGGCACGATAAGAGCTGCACACAGCTGCTTCATGGGGCCGCAGAGTCTTCACACTTCTTAGCTGGACTTGATAGACATGAAACATTTTGTTTAAAGCTGGATCTAAAATCCAGTAAGAATGTTTTTTTTTCAGAAATACTTCAAACTCTTGAACAGGATCTCTGTTAAGAAGGATAATCCTGCAGTAGTTTAAGAAGGTAGAAACTAAACAAACATCAGAGCAGATACCTGTACATATAGAACAAAAAACATTTATTGGGTGGGCATTTTGTGATTCTATTTTTAAAAATGACTTATGACGTTTTGGACGAATTGCTAACTGAGCTTGATAGATCAAACCACCAAAATCTCTCCTGGACAAGCTGTTTTATTTGAAAAATATAGCAATGCTGTTAGAAACATAATTATGAAGAAGGGAGGAAAATTGCAAGTACACAATACAACTGAACATGTTACATGACAAGTTCCTATTCATTAGAATGAATAAATAAATAAATGACTCTAAAAAAATGGAAAAAACTAGAACAAACTTCAACCTGTGAGTTTAGGAAAAGCTAGAATTTCACACATGCATTAAGGTGGAATAACATAATACCTTTCATTTTTGAATAAATCATGACAATACAGCTAAAACATCCATAGTAATACAGTATACTGTACATGCACATCCATGCCGAAACACACAGGAACACTTACAGCAACTTAGTTGTTTGTTCATTCACTTGTTTGAAACTTTCCACATTTCATCACAAGCGACCATATGCCTCCTTTGTTTAGCTCACCTGCAGCCTCCCTCAGAGACAGGCAGCGGAGCTTGAGGGGAGTCCACCTGCAACGGCTCTAAATTCAGCAGCACACCTCTACTGCAAACTCTCCACTTGCTTTCACAATAGCCCAAAGCCAGTGCTGAGAGTCATGTTCCGTTCAGAAAAGAGCTGGTGGGAAAAGCACCCAACAGACAACCTCATAAATACTTATACCTCACTGATAAGAGAATATAGCCCTTCCAGCTGCACCATGCTGTCTTTTTCCTTCCCTTTCTTCTAATTTCTTTTTGCCCCTTGCAGTCAAACAAATCTGTCTAAAAGACAAAGCAGATTGAAAAACAGAAGGCTATTGTACCATGGGTATCAGAAATTCCAAGACAAACCTTGAGCACGCTTGCAGCACAGAACCTGTGCCAGAAGCAGTGCACATCTGCCTAGCATCTGCTCATTCCAGATGATTAGCAACATAATATGGTGCATTCACTACTTCCTAAATGCCACCTTGCAGAGAGATTACCTCGACTGGGCGTACTTTATAAGTAGCACTTGCCTGAAACATAATAATTAGAAATAACTTAAAAATCATGTTGGACATGATGAAAAAAAAGCAAACATGTCTTGTCTCTTCAGCAACACTGATATCACAGCAAAGAGGAGCCACTGGGCCAACAAAAACAAGCGACTCAATAATCAGCCTACATAGGAGCCGGGAATCAGAACCACGCTTCAGCCGTAAAGTCAAAACCTGACATCACAATCCTCGTATTTCTTGCTCTGCTCTCCCTCTGTGGTGTTAGCACAGACATAAGGTGGATCTGTAAGGCATCCATCCTTTGGACTATTTAGCTAAGTGGCAGAGACAGAGGGATAAAGGGAGTGTGACTAATAGCCAACCACTTAAATGTCAAATTAGGCACAATTAAATACATTCAGGGCAAAGTGTGGACTAAGGAGACAAAAGCAAACTCTATCAGTCTTACTTTAGCGATTGAAATGTGAAACCAGTGTGAGCTTCAGACTGCGCCTGTGCCTATATGCGCTTGTGTACCGGAGAGAGATAATGACAACTTTATTAACTCAGCCGTATACAACCAACTGGGTGCAGAGCTGAGATACAAATTCATAGAGGGGCAAATTGAGAGTCGCAAACAGCCAATGTCGGGTAATTTGCAATTAATATCTATAATTGAAGCAATTAACTTTGTTTTGTTGTGGAAACTATGTGACACTCATGCATGCAAGAACACACAAGCGCACACACAAGAACAGACGCAATACCTTCACTAAGGTGATGGAGGTGCCGCAAGAGCTCACAAGTTTTCTCTTTTATTATGATTCATTTATAAAGGAACAGTGCTGAACTGCTGAAATACGCATGTATATAAGAACTCTAAATATTCAGATTAATTTTTAACAAACTATTAAAAAAAGGATTTCCAAAACCTCTGCTGTCTCTCCCTCTACCACTGTGTACCAGATGGCAGTCCTATCACTCCTTTGCTGACACTTTTTTTTTCTTTTGTGCTATTCTTGCATCAGCTGCACCTCAATCTACCAACAGACAGATAAAGTCGTGGACACAGCAGAATCAAAGCATCCACCCCTCAGGCCTCCACAATGGCATTTTAAACACAATACCTTGCTTGCGGCCGTTTACCCGGAGTTGCAAATCTCTTTCTAGACTTTGAGATGAATTTGTCATCATTTCTGCAAAGAAAACCACAAAACAAGAAAATTCCAAAACTGGTGTTTGGAGCAAATTCCTACACAACAGTGAGGGAAGTTGCTATTTAAAAGTCTTGATTTACGTGCATAATGGTGGAGCTAGCCAGCAGCGAAGGCATGTTTTTTATACAGTATTCAGAATGTCTCTGAGGAGAAATAACTAAAAATTAAAAAAAAATTAAAAAAGGATTCTGCTCTGATTTACTTCTTTTAAATTCTATTTTTAGTCCATCACCACATTTTTAGTTTTGTGAGTTTGATATGTTGGTATGTTTGATAATAGTGCTCGTCAAAGACACAGAGACAGAGTAAATAACACAGAACAGCTACAGTAAAAACTATCAACAACACTCAATTATCTTATAATCAGCTTGACCGTATCATCTTCTTATGATGCAAAACCTTTGTGTTGTCTTATGAGAGATCCTTTCCCTAAGGTTTACTGCAAACATTCTCAGTGTGTGTTACATCAGAACATGGGAGCAGCTTGAGTGGTGCTATTTTAGACAGGACAATTTCCCTAATGTGCCTCATCATGTTTGATGGAACAGGATCACATGCTGTGATCCTCGATTGGGTCCTGCAGGTATCTCAAAACGCAAACTTTTTCCAATAATATAAATTAGATAAAGTATTTATTTGTATGTTTTTTTTTCCATAATTTATGAACATCTCACATGAGTAATTTTAACACTTCAGTACTTTAAGAATTGCCTGTGAAGTTTTATCATTTAACTCCTCATGTGACATAAAACACATTGTATGTGGTTTAACACATACTGTACCACCTCCTTTGATTCTCCTTAATAATTCCAACTACTCCGACTGGCAATCATCACAATCTTGGCCACACCAGCGACATCTGGAGACCCTGCCCTTTTAAAGTTTTGGAAGAATCATCTGCTCTGCTGATCAATGAGAGGATTTTACTTCATACAAGACTGCTCATCTGCATTCAGTAAAGCAGGAAGAAATCCTGCAGAGGTTATGGGATTGTCTCTCTTTTCCCTTTTTTGTTCTTTTCCGGCTTTTTATTCTCCTTGTTCACCTTTAGTCTGCTAATCCCGTCTTTCATGCCGACAGGAATGAGCGGCTTAAGGAAGGAAAAGTACTCACTCAGCACACAAACTTCTTGCACTACAGCATGCATATGTTAGTTCTTGCACTCCACATGAGTGCATGTGTGTGTATGTTTGTCTGCCGCAATGGGACACAGGATATGTGTGGGTGGTACAGTACAACACTATATAGCTTAATGTGAACAGTCCTTCAGCACTTCCTCTAATCCTGATTAAATTAGTTAAGCTTATGGAAAGATGCTCAACACACACAGACACACACACACACACACACATGCTTCCATGTCTTTATGTTTTAATGGTATGTCTTTGTCTCATCACTTTAACACAGCCTAAAGAAATCATTCACAATGAAATGAGGCTGAAAGTTGTTACCAAGTTTACAGAAGGATAATTGCACCTGTTTAGAGCAGATCTGCCGGTCTTTGACACAGTCTAAATGGAGTTAGTGGCTTAATTCCTTCCCCTCTCTCTGTCCTTCCCAGGCATGGTTCATCTGTGGATATAGCTCAGACGGGGCTAGCTACAAACAGACACAAGCTGTAATATTACTCTTGCTGAGCCTTCGTGGGACTGAAATGGCACAGCAAGCAATCTTTCACAGACGACGAGGAGAAGATGGGAAGCATTTAATAAAGTGGCATTAAATTATCCAATCTGTTCGATTTGTTTAGAAGGATGCTTCAGCATTCCTGTTCATTGCAACTGGTTTGAAATACAGAAAGTAAGACTTACTCTCTCAGGGCGCTTTCACATGCTTGTCCAGACAATAAACATGCAAACACTTTTTTTCTTTCAGTTGAGTTTCTATTGGTGATCAGAGGTTTAAATTGACACCAAAAAAAATGATTTTACTTTGTTAGCAACAAAATATAAACATCTAAATATACGTGTACAGATCCATGCCATATTAACGCACATGCATAAAGGTCATATCATTTTCAATGCAGCCCATCCCAGCAACGATAAAAACAAAGATAAACAAGGTCCTAACAGACATCTCCAACAAACACAAAAAAACACCAAATAGAACAGAATAAAATAAACAACACATCCATGCCCCCTGCAACTAAAACACACTGAATATAGTGATAACATTTGCTATTCCTTTTAAATGCACAGTTCAATTATGTAATTTGGCTTTTTTAATTTTGCTTATTGAAAATTTTCTCTGGGATGAATAAAGTAATTTAATTTCATTTATTTATTTCTTCATTTTTTATTTTTTAACTTATCCTGTAATTTCATGTAATCTAATGTGTGATTTATGGTTGGTGGGCTGCAGATCCTCAATGACTCAGAAAGGGGAAAAGTTCACTCATAGCTCTTTGCCTGAACAAGCCAATGTCAAGTAAATGCAACATTTAATTAACATTTAGGTCTCTGCCTTGAAGGCTGCTTTGAATTAATGGCAGCCTCATCATCACAGCTGATTATGATGCAGTAATGGAATGATGCTAAATATTTGGCTGATTGGCAAACAGTAAAAGTAAGGTTGATGCAGGGAAGAGTTGCCCCTTGTAATTTCAAACTTGGATGTAAATGAATAAATATATTCATATTTTTTCTTTTATCATTATTATTTAGTGTTGCCCACTTAGTTTCCCTCTCAAAGATTCCCTCTTGGAGTTGCTGTCCACAGTCTTGAAAATACATCAATTTCAGCCCACAGGAGGTTTAGACTATGCATGTCTTATGCAGTTTTGCTATATCTGACTAAATAAATAAATAAAGCAACCTTTACCTGACATGTTCAGTTCTGTCATATTCTGAATCATAGTTATTGTTTGTATCTTTAAGCATCACCCTGGGCTCCGCGTTGGATAAGAACTGACACAAAGTTGTTGAACCACTCATTTGAAGTAAATTCAGCTAAAGCCTGGAGAATAATGGACTAAGCCCCAGTCAAAAGCAAAGACACACACACACACACACAAAAAAACACACACAGTTGTGGGTTAGGCACATTACAGCCCACCACACTCAGGCTATATTATTCTGCCTCACTGAGCTCACTTGACTTTCTGCCAGAATAACTGTAAAAGTCACAGCGCTCCCGCTCCTACTTCTGCCTGCACTGCTGTCATGACTTTCTCCTGCATATTCTATCATCCTCTCCTTCCTTCTTTCCTTACAGCTCTTTTTTTCCCCATTTCAGCATAAACACAGTGAGCTTGTAACAAGTTGAAGGCATAAATGGGCCCTGGTTTATTGTTAGCAAATAGACAACATAGTAGGCATTCATTAGAGCAGAGCACTAAGCAGCTGTCAAATGGAAGACGGAATTGGAAGGGTAAAGATAAAAGACTTAAGATAAGAAAGACAATCTTCGGACGTGAGACAGAACGGCATCAAGAGATCTGTAAGTCATTAAATTCAGTGATGCTAGAAGGAAGTGGGGTCTGCAATGTCCTATATCTGAAGGCTCTACTGTACGTCTCATCAGAGACGTACCTCAAACCTGATGCTGGGAAATTTATTTGACTGATAAGTTCCTCTTTTCCTTTATACAGGTGAGTAGAGGCTGTGTGCTTTGTCAAATCTGCCAGGGCGATGAGTTACAGAGTACACATGAACCAAGATGTCCTACATATGACACACAGGTGCTTTAATAACTCTTAAGACACTTGTAATATCATCAAAGTCCTTGATCGGCAACCAGCGGCCTTTTGCTAAGTCTGTTTTACAAATGTATTTAAACATTGGAGGTCATATAATAAGTTAACATAGTCACATCTAAGCAGGCTCTATTATGAGACCTAGACCAGAAAAACATTTCCGAGTAGGTGTGTTCTTTTAAAAGAAAAAATCTAACTAATGATGGTGTGGTGTCAAGGTGAACAGACATGCTATCCTGCATTACTTGCTTTAATTACTAAGAGGTATCCAAAAACAGAAAATACAATGAGTGCTAAATTATTTGAGCACAATGAAACAGACTAATCTAAGGGATGAATCGCATCATTCATCCCTTAGATTAGTCTGCCAGCAATAACTGCATCAGGTCAAAGGGGATTGCAAAACAAAGACAGAGTGTCTATAGTTTATCAACAGGTAAAAACATTTTGAATTTGTCTTATTAATCAATACAGCTTAGGAGGTGTGATCAAGACCTTGCTATACGGAACAGAGACTGGCAGACAACAACAAAAATGATAACAGCTGATTCACATATTTGAACCAAGAATCTTAATTTTATCAGGATTTTTTCTAAGCTTATGTGGGGTTTTCTTCCATGATGAACCTCAGAGGATCTGCAATAACACAACTGAAGCTCAAAGTCTTAGCAGAACAGGAAACATGGAGTTAATCTCTCTCTGTCCTCTGGTCTCAACTCTGAGACAGGATGAGCTGTGGTGTCCACCAGTCGCTTTAGATAATGGAGAGATTTATGAAAATGAGTCTGCTGCTGCTGCTGTGCCCACCCTAATTAATTTTTCCTCCGAGTCAAAGTAAAAAGAGATAGATGAGAATGAAACTGAGAAAATGAAATGATGTGGGAGTATATGTGAATTAAATTATGTGTGTTTCTAACCGTGACTGTGCCGGTCCAAAGATAACATTTTTCTTGCGGAAAGCAACAGGTTTTGGCCTGATGTGTTTCCCTTTCACTGTGAGACAATGTAAAACATGCAGGCTTGGCAAAGCAGAGACCTATGGATCACGAAGCCCGGCCCAGCCAGATGGCCCCAGCCAAGCAGGCCTCCTCTC
Organism: Craterocephalus stercusmuscarum; assembly: GCA_037177115.1. NCBI lineage: Eukaryota > Metazoa > Chordata > Actinopteri > Atheriniformes > Atherinidae > Craterocephalus > Craterocephalus stercusmuscarum. Next base: position 12,255,308 of record JBBDHI010000008.1, read on the forward strand.
TGTCAACCTCATAGCTAATTAGGATGTTTACATAGAGCCACATGTACCTGCGTGTACGTTTAAACACTTCCTAAAGGAGAAGAGAGATTAGCTGAAAATGGAACGCTGCACCTTAAGCTTAGCCTCACGAGAATGTGCTCTGTGTAGCAAAATGATATTGATGGACTGCATTTTGAATCCAAGTTGAAGCAAATTAGAGCGACTTTTTTTTTATACAGTACTTGCAATTTAGCTTTTAAGCTAGTTTTTGCAATAAAGATGAATAAGTTACAGTTCAATGAATGAGTCTCATCCAAACTCACGCTTAGAATTACTTCTCTCCTCAAACATAATGCATCAGTCTGGAGAAAATTATTTCTTTTTCTAACTGGAAAGAAAAGTTTTTCTTCTCAGCCCCAGATCTGCTTTTCTATTATTGTAATAGCTATTAAATGTGAATTACACTGCCTCATCTCTTCTCTGCTAAATCATTGCCCTCAATTACTCTATGGGTGACCTGTTCTCTTCTCTTATCAATCTTAACTTCTGCCACCACTTATTTCTCACCCCTCCATTTTATACCACATATTCCATATCGCTATCTTCTGGTTTCTCCATGAATTAAGCCCACCCTGGCTTTTTATCCTCACACCATATTACACCATTCAAAGCTCCCCTGCACACCTTTTTGTGTAGTTCTATGTGGATAAGAGCACAGACGCATGGCTCACTAAAAGAGGGTTTACAAAATGCTTAACATGCAGGCAGAAGTGGCCCAGATGGGCATCAGGCCAAACAAGCCATTTTATTTGCAATATTGGCTTCCTTTTAACTTTATATCAGTCAGACGGCACACTTGGTGCCTGCGTGTGTCTGTGTTAGACAGATGTATATATGGTAAACATGAACAGCCGTAATTTATAACTCGTGATGTACTAACCCACTCACTCATCATAGATGTTTTATGTGTTTGTGTGTATCTGTGTGTGTGTGAGTCTGTGAGTGATTGTCCTTTGATGCTGCGCTACGCTTCATAATACATCTTCTGTTATGGCAGGGTGACTGGGAAGGCCCCCTTCTAGTTGGTGGCTGGGGTGTAAATCAGAGATGATTTGGCTCCCTGCCACGGATGTGTTGTTGCCCAGTCCAATGGGGATCCAACAAATATCATACAGTGTCAGTCACATAGCACACATACTCCATAGATCTACCAGATGGGTAAAGTACGCCTCTGACTTTGTAAGATTCCACAAGTCCTCTGGTGGTGCCCCCTGCATGTCTCTTCTATGGATTTCCTGCAAGACAATGTCCTCTCTCTTCCGTTGGCCCCTTGAGCCGGCCTGTCACAGCATTTTCACTGGATCAAAAGCTCAGATGGCTACAGTCAGCGGGAGAGAGAGGAAAAGCCTCCAGTGTAAAACCGGAATGGAATCAGATGATATGGGATATATTGGATTTAAAATCTCATTGTACTGCTAGATCTTAGGGATAGACCTGTTCAAATTAATGTAGCTGTCAGGAAATCCAGGAGAGAAAAAGGGAAAGAAGCCCGGTGCTGTGAGTTATCTTCTTTGTCAGGTGTTTTTGATGGGGAATCGCAGCATTGGTTTTTCACAGTTAAAAGCTGAGTGGAGAAATCTGGACTGTAAGACTAAATTATTGATAAAAAAAGGGGTGGATTTAAAGCAATGCTAGTTTGTTTCAAAACAAAATTTGTCTCTCATCTTAGATTCAAACTGGTTTAGACCACTTCCTTCCAACCCCCAAAATACCACAAGCAGCTTTTGACAGTTTCTACCTGAAGAAAAGTCTGCTTGAGTTCTTGTATCCTTCTAAATGAAAATAACTTGTAAATAAAAATGAGACTGCTTTTTCCGGCGTTTCTTTTTTTCCCCTACCAACAACCCAACCATAGAAAGAATGAAATTACTCAAAGGAAGAGCTGAAATTTCAGATGCAATTTCATAACTTCTTTGGCTGAACCTCATACAGTGTCATCTAAAACAAAGTTCTGCGCCGCATCTCAAGAACATCAGTTATGTTATTTTTTTCAAATTTCATCTGCTATCTGTCTTATCTGCCAGATAAATAATGGAGACAGAAATCCAATATTTTCTTTTTGAAATGTGGTGGAGAGTACGAGCATCCGGAGTCTTCAGTTAAAGGCAATAACACATCAATCAATCGTGCTGCCAACGTACTGTACCATCGATAGCAGTTGGTATGTTTTGATGTTCCTTATTTCAGAGCAATTAAAGCATGTTTATCATTTTAACCTATTTCAAACATTGGTGTGGTAGTAAGCACAAAGGTCGCTGTTTGAGACTGGGGTGGAGAGAGGTGGCCTTCCTGTGCTGTGTTTGCTTGTTTTACCCGTGTATATGTGAGTTTTTTCCAGGTTCTCCGGCCTCCTATCTCCATCCTAAACACATGATTACAATTGGATAACACAACATAAATTCTCCTTAGGAGTGAGCGCGAGTGTGAATGGCTGTATGTCTCTCTGTGTTGGCCCCTGTGATGGACTAGCAACCTGCCCAGGGTGTACCCCGCCTCTCCCCTGCTAACACCTGGGATAGGCTTCCATGCAACCCTGAACTGGTTAAGTGGCATAGAAAAATGGATGGATGGACGTTTTCTCTGTGTAACTTCTCCAACTTCTGAGGCATATGTGCAAAGCTAGTGAGCATTGTGTGCTTAGGCTTATGTACTCCTCCTGTACTGTAGTCGGACGAGCAGATTGATGCTGCAGAGATGGAGCACTATATGGCAGGTCACTAGCAGCACTCTGTGCCTCAAAAGAGCACAGATGCACATGGCTCTGTCCTTGCCTACTTTTTTCCCACCATAGGCTTTTCTTATAGCCTAATTTAAGAGATTTGAAAAAGCAACCACCCCTTATTTTTCATGTTCTCTTGCCTGCAGGTAAAACAAGCGTCACACTCCAGTGTCACACTCCAGTGGATGTAAAACAGACTGTAGAAGTGAATGAAGTCAACACAGAACAGTGCAGTTGTGAAACATGACACCCTGCAAACACATCTCCTCACAGGGTTGACACTGGAAAGTCAAGTCATGAGCATCACTGAAACTGCCCTTCGAAAAGCTAGCTGATCTAAAAGGATGTAATGTTCAAGAGCAAGGCTGACGAAATCTGTACGAAAACAGAACCGACACATCAAAGGACTCGTTCTTTGCTATCTTGAAAACAGAAATTAATGAACATGCACACGCAGAGCAAAACCATAGAAAGGGCAGAAGATCTGTGATCAGAAATGGTCTATGTATCTGCATGAATATGCATTAAAATCCCAGCAGTATGAAAGGATAAAGTAAAGATTCTTTTGATGCACAAAGGAAGATAAGAGTGGAGGACCACAAGGGAAAAGAAAAGGGCAACAGAAATGCAGGATATTACCAAAATTACTTCGAGTGTTCACCACCAATTGTGGAATGCCTAAGTTTTTATTTTTTTTATTTTTTTTAAATTGACTTACAGTGCAGTGCAAGGGTAAGACAGCATGCCTGGAAACATGAATATACTTCAAGCAACGGCATGAGCGAGAGGGATATTAGAGAGATAGGATGAGAAGAGATGCAGCTTAGAATAAATTGGGAGGGGAGGGGAAAAATGAGAAAGTCAGACAGGGGAACTCATTAACTTCTCTTTAATAAAGCCCAAGTCACATGGGGATCCTTTCGTTCCTTTATCTATCAAGTCTCACACACACACACAAGGACACACAACACTTTCTAGTGCCATCTCCAGATTACTGGCAGTGATCACAAGCACAGCTCCAAAATCATTTGGCTCACATTAAAAATCACTGACCTAAAACAGTACAAGTGTGTGTGTGCGTGTGTGTGTGTGTGTGCGTGGGTGTGTGTGTGTGTGTGGGAGGGGGTCACTGGAAACCTTTACAACTCTAAAGTAGACCATGCCAATTATATACTGGAGTCCAAAACTTGTCCACTAATTTATCACCTCAGTAAATTTCTACAGTGCAAGCATTAAAGATGCGCAATGTAAACGTTTTTTATGATGAGCTATGATGACTATTAAGAAGCTACACAAATGAATGAAAAAAACAAACATTTCTTAACACAAAAAAACTTTTTAGATTTACAAACCATTTTTAAAACTCAAGAGGTAAAAAAAACTTTTACGCCTACATGGTAAACACCAAATTCTAATTCCCTTTTGCAGTTACTGTTGGTGGGATATGTCCGCGCAGACAACAAGGTGTAGGACAAGAATGGCTTGATACTCCATCGGGAAGAAACGCAGGAAGAGCAGCATTAAAGCTTTGTCTATATCTGTACATCCATATCTTCCCTCTGGGCCAGAAAGCAAGGCTAATTTAGGAAGCTTGGGTTCTATCAGCTGTCACTGGCATGTGCACTCACACAACCACATACTTGGGTGCATTTATCCAAAAACACAGAGAACACACATGTGCGCGACTCAACACAAAGCCGATTCCAAAAGTGTGGGCTTCTGACAGAAGTCATCGTCTGTGAGTACAAAGCCAACCAGCATGTTCCACAGCCTGGTCTAATGTGTGGATGATGGGAGAGAGAGAGAACAGGATAAAAGATGTAATTCTTTTCAACTTTTTTTAAAACTTTTTTACTTTTTGATACAACCTTGATTGGCTCTGTTCTTTATATGGGGCACATTTTCAGAAGCAGAGCGGCTTGTCTGACGAACCTGACCAGCTTCCCCAAGATGAGCAAGATTGTGAAATTCTGCTCCATTTAATAACTTGTTCACTCATATGTGCTCAAAACTCCTGCAGACAATTTCCACACCTTGTCTGCTGCTATTTTGGGCCTTTTAAAAAACTGTGCTGCCATGTATACCACCTCATGTTCCGAAACTTTCAAACTAATCATAAGCCTTGGAAAAGATCCTCAGTCTAATTCATTCCTGGCCATGCGCATCAGGTTATAGAGGCGTTTATTTTCAAAACATGGTTCTCCAGGGTGTCTGATTCATGTTTTGGTGCAGACTTCCTGCTCACCCATTTCATCTATTAGTTTTTTGACATGTCCAAGAATCTGTGCCTCCAGCATTTCAGAGGAAGTGTAACAAACCAAGACTGGAAATCCTTTAACTGAGCATAGCTGATAATTAATATTGCTGCATGATGGGTAGATTGGAATGTTTTTCAAACCAATGAATAAAAGTGCACTGACTAATTGGCAAAAGTAATAGTTTTCAGATTTCAAGCCATCACCAGTCCACATCCATTCTGACTGGGCTCGAGGAGATTTTGGACTGGTCGAATTTATACTCGGACAGACACACAGCCACACTCCTCAATGTAAGCTACAAGAATGTACAAGTTTCATTTTCAATCTTTAAATTGTATACCATGTATCACAGAAAGGTTAGGATAGGAAAGACCAGAAATGTCGCCATAATTCATTGTTGATTAACAAAATTTATTTGGTTATTTTTATGTGCATAAGCCTCAGGTTTGGGATATTTCTATATTTTAACTTCATCTTTGCAGTGGTGAGCTATCAAAAGGTTGACAAATCTTCTGGTAACCATCCACATACAGAAAACTCAAATATCTTAGAGAGAAAACAAGATGGGAGATGTTTTCTCCGCAATCGTCATTCTCAAACCTTCACATCCAGGTATTTTGTGATCAAGAAAGATTTCAAAGCAGGGACATGCCACTGTCACTCTCCAAGGTGACAGCAATCTACCCTTTCAGAGACACATATTCACCATCCACATCCTACTGTTTTGTGGCATCAACCCTTCAGTGGTGACATCAAAGAGCCTTTTAAACTTCAATCAAACAATTACCAAACAGAATGCAATGGATACCACCAGTGTTGTGCCTGAACGAGTTCATTGAACGATCGTTCATGAACTCGTTCATATTTTGGGTGAACGTGAACTGAA
>JBBDHI010000008.1:12300524-12312981 GCA_037177115.1 Craterocephalus stercusmuscarum
TGCTGTGGAAAACATTCCCTATGAGTCTAATTCCAAAATGTATTCCGTAGGAATTATGATTTGAGATTATAAACTCACTAAATAAAAGGTTCTGCTGGAATCTTTGTTTTCCTGTTAATTAATGTTTATAGTTTAACCTAGGCTCGGCTGTTCAACAACAGTTGGAATAATTGATTTAAATGATGAGTTTAATAGACCTCTTACTGAAATGACACAGGTACTCGTATCGGCCTACATATCATGACTGTAACAGACAGAAAAGATGATACTGGAACATATTTGTTGGTAAGATGCTGATGTGACCTGCTCTCACCTGAGGGCGGGCCGTAAGATCCCATTTCCGATAATGAAGTGAAGCTTCTCCAGGTTGGAGGTGGGCCGGTCCTCCAGCATGCTGTTCCCCTGCAGGCTGTAGTCCCCCCCCTCCGTCAGCCGTCTGGCAACCTGCCACATGCAGCCAGGACATGAGTTAGCTGCTGACACTTCTAATGGTGGCTGTCTACATAAAAGATGCTTTTCTGCAGGCTTCAGCCTCCCACGGCGGTTCTCACCTCCTCTGTGATCTTAGATTTCCTCTTCAGGGTGAGAGACACCAGCTTATGCCTGATGCTGTTCCTTTTCTGGGTCTCGATGGAGCTGTTCTGCACATGAAAGCATCAGGAGACATTTAAGCTGTCAGACCTGAGCGTCGCTGTGGCGCTGACGATGAGCAGCAGCATCTCACCTCTTCCTCCACCTGCAGCTCCTGCAGCTCCCTCTTGTAGGTCCTCTTGCCCAGAGTTTCGTAGATCTTGGTCATGACGGGGATCTTCTCGCTGCCGTCGCTGATGACCATCTGGCATTTGGGCTCCGGGAGGTCGCCCATGAACCTCAGCACGGTGATCCACACGGCTAAAGCCGCCTGCAGGAGAACTCGGTGATGCAACCTCACACGGCTCGTGCTACATGTGCGTTGGGTTAGAGAGGACCCTCACCAGCTGGTCTCCTTCGTCCTCGTGGAAAAGCAGCGGCTGCTTCAGCGGCCGTCTGATGTAGGTGTGAGTGGAAACACCCTGGAAGTAGGTCGCAGCAAACTTGGAGAATTTGTACTCGGACAAGTCTTCATCTTCGTCTGCGGGCAGCGGGAGAGCTTCGTTCACCACCTCCTCCTCAGCTTCCTCACCGCGAGCCTTCTTCTCCAGATCCTGAGGAAACACATCCAGGAGTTAGGTCACAGACTGCAGAGCTGAAAGGAGAATGAAACTGATGCAAAGCTGAAAAGAGGCCAGAAGGACGATGTCAGCGCTTCACTTTCTGCCCTGGAGGCCTGAACCGGAAACTAGCTGTTAAGGTGTGGCTGGAATAAGATGGAGACGTCCGGCTTCGCTCCATCGGGTAAAAACTAAGTCAATTTCTAGGGCTGGGGCGATATGCTTTCCTTCTGGTTCGATTCCTTTACAATTTTCTGGGTGCCGATTTGATTCTCGTGATTCTTCAATGTTGCAGATTTTTGTGGAGAAAAACAAGATTTTACAAAAATGCTCTTCATAGTTTTTTTTTTCTTAATTTCAACCACGAAAAGACCCTATTAGCCAGACCAACACTCTGCTACTATAATGCCCGACAAGAAAAATAAGATAAATAAGAATAATAATAAAAATGTAATTAAAAAAATATCAAAATCTTTTTTTGCATCTACTTATGAAGATATTTTTCTCCCAGGCTTCTGGCTGTATGTGGAGCTGTTTGGACAGAAGCGTCCACACAGAGGTGGAGGACAGGAGAATTCTTCGTCTACGTTCGCCCTGAACACCATGAGCCAACATGTGCCATTACCAAATACCTACTTCAAACCCAGCTGGTGCCTGTCCGTCCTGGTTCGGCAGCGGCCCGGAGTCACCGAGGAAACCGAACATGCGGTCGACCATGTCGGAGTGGTCGACGGGCTGCTCCTTCTCCCTCTCCATCTGCTCCAGCAGCTCCTTCTTCCTCCTGGTCTCCTCCTTTTCCTCCCTCTCCCTCTCCTCCTGCTGCTGGGCCAGCTGGATCAGCCGCTCCTGGTGTTTCCTCTCCGCCTCCGCTTTGGCCCGACGGACAGTCATCTGGTTCCGCAGCTGCTCCTCCTCGGCCAGGCGCTGGCGCTCAGCCTCCAGGCGCCGCTGCCGCTGTGGAGGAGCAAACACAGGGACACGGGTCACGCAGGCAGGGAGGGCTTTTCCCCTCACGATTGGACTTTTACCGTTCGTATTTTACAGTTAGATGTGCAGGGAAAGGAGAGAAGACATAAATCCCAACCTGAGCACCTCATGGCGGTGCATTTACCCGTTTACTGAAGGTGACAGTGAATGCATCGGAAGCATAAAACTAAACTTTTGCCACAGACATTACAAGCAGACAATAAAACGTGTCTTAGATCAGATAACAAACTGACATTAAGCAAAACATTTAAAAAGTCAAATCATTTATTCAGAAATCTGTTAAAACATGGGCATAGAATAAAAAAGCTCCACACACACATTTCCATACAAACACACATAAGTAGGCAAAAATAATTAAAACATTCTTTAAATACAAAAGACACATTTAGGCACAAACTAACCAATCTTCAATGAATAAATACATGACTGCACAAAATAAATGAATAAAAACGTAATGTTGGCAGGCAATTGTGGGCCTATGACCCTTAGAGTAAGAAGTAGACCAAGAAAGTAGGTTTGCAAGGCTTTTTGAAATACATTGTTAGCTCTTTCTGAATGACTGCTTGCCAATTTCCCTCCAATGTATTCAACAAATTTGGAATCAAAGGTACATTTATATCTCCCTTGAGATGTTGTTTGCGTGTGAATGGGTGCCCCCAAAACTAAAAAAAAACAAGTTGTTTCCACACGGGGCTATCATTTTTGTTATCTCTCCAGCAAATTATATCTAATGTGCGAAACTACTTGATTTATTAGGCCTTAAACATTAGTTTCCTTTCAATATTATCTTTTTATCCATGTATCGTTTATCTCCTCTGTAAATTGTTAGAGTTTTTACTCATATTTGTATAAACTATATCAGATTGTAATCAAAGCTGGCTTTGACAGTTTTTGTTTTGTGTGACAGCCAATTATTATTATTATTAAAGCACTATTCTGTTTTTATTACTGTTAGTTTAGTTTTCCAAAGTATACGAGGGTGCAATAATGACAATACCAGAGCATTTATTTAAAAAATAATAAAATAAAATAAAATAAAATTAAGGGGGGGGAGGGGGCACTCTCTACAGCATTGTGTGGGCACAGTTTTTGTCCTTGTGTAGTATCCACTTTTCCCAGTTTTTCTCAAAGTCTCCTGCCATGTGACACATGTTATTCTCTCCATTGCGTATATCTCCTTCATTATTTCCATCCACTGTGTCAATATCGGGGGGGTCACTTATCAACCATTTTCTTGTAATTGCCTTCTTTCCAACTAGGTTGATATTCTTGAAAAGGTACTGATCTTCCTTCCTTGTTATTTGTTTTGGGATCAGCCCCAAATACAGTGTCCGAGGGTCTCTGGGGATCTTGCAATTAAAAATCCAGTCCATTATTTTACTGATACTGACCCAGAAAGGTTGTAATATAGCACATGACCAGAAAATATGGCTGTGATTAACATTCATATGTCCACACTGTGCTTACTCACTATTTGAGGGGTAATGAAAAAACGAATTAAATTCTTCCAGCCGAATTCTTTCCAACATCTGGAGCTTGTGGAACTATGCTGTATACGAAACAAAAGGAGCCAATCGCTCTCTGAAAGTTTAACCTGTAATTCTTCTTCCCACTTAAGCTTTATATAATTTGTAGTATTACCACTACAAGATTGTAGGCAGGAATATAGTTTAGTAACAATCTTGGAAGGCAGTTGGATATGGGCCTCTTGTAACATGCTGTATTCACCAACACATTACGTTCTGTTGATGAGCCTGTTTTTACTTTAGCGTCATAAAAATGTCGTAATTGTAAATAGCGGTACAGATCCTTGTTTTCAAGACCAAATTCACTTTTTACTCTTTCAAAAGATTTAAAGACATACTTTTCTATCAAAGTGAATATGGCCATAACACCTCTTTCTGTCCATTTCTTTAAAGTGATATCAGTTTGTTTTGGTCTAAAACATGCTGTCTGGGAAGGACAGATAAATAACCTGCAGTTTCTATGTTTTGACTATATCAGTCCATATTTTCAGGGTTTCTCTTGTCATCTCCCTGAAACCTGTTGTCTAGTTCACCTAACCTAGCCAGAGGGGGGTATCTACTCTGTGTGAGCTCTTTCTGTTTCTATTTGGCAAAATAATCAGGGGAGCTCCAGCATATTATATATTTCATCTGAGCTGCAAAGTAATAATCTAGGTAGTGCGAATAATTTAGGTAGTGCGAGGCACCCGAATCTTTTCCCCAACTGAAGTGTTTAAAATTTTATCCTAGGCTTTTTACCTGCCCAGATAAATCTGGAGATCTGGTTCTTCCAGGTTGTTAAGTAAAGTTCTGAGATACGGACTGGGAGGGACAAAAATAGATAAAGCCGTCTTGGAACTATATTCATTTTTATTGCCTCAATCCTTGAACTAAAATGTAGAATTCTTGCTGACCATTTAAACAAATCCCTCTGTATTTTTTTATTTATTTTACCATAATTTATTTCAGAGTTTGCTTAAATCTTGTATAATAATGACTCCAAGGTATTTTATAGCCACTGAATCCCATTAAAGGACTATTCTATACCGTATTAATTTCAATGTGTAATTAAAAGTGTTTTAATGATTAAGTCCAATGTTTAAATCTGTCTTTGTGAACCAACACGTAATCTGACCTTGCTGTTTATTGTGTCCAGGTTGTCCACCATGGTAAGCATGGCTTCTGATATGCGATTCGGGAGGGAGAGGATCACTTTGTCCACATCCTTCAAGCGTCGCTCTGCCAAAGTGGACATTGTTTCTGCAGAGACAATACCCATAGTTAGAAAGTGTGCCGTGTTGCGCATGGAGTACATCTGTATTGGTAGAATAATGCAATGCAGCGTCATTAACATCACATGTCAGGTTAAAGCCTTTTAACTAGCATATGGCTAAAATGGATCCATGTGTGAATGTGTGTGTGTGTGTGTGTGTGAGCTCCCCACCTGCTAGATGCCTCCATTCAGTGTTGAGGTCCGCTTGGTTGGCTAGACAGCCCTTCATGACGTTGCTGCAATAGTTGGAACAAGGTCTAGCAGAGGGCATGCCGCGGCAGTAGGGACAGTAAGTCATCTTCATAATGGCTCGCATGCACTCCGTGCTCAGTTGCACCTGAGGTAAGGCAGAGACAAAAATAAATACATACCACCTGGATGGGGAAAAAAAGCTGTTCTTTTGATTGGCTTTCAGCTCTCTGAAACACACAAGTTGATTAAGCTGTACACTTTGTAAAAGTCCTGTAATTTTACACAATGCTTCTGTTTGCTTTTAATTAGTTGAAGAAATGTAGATCTTTTAGTAAAGACAATGACAGTGGCAGAACAGTGGGAGGTCACCTCCCATTGTGACCTTTTTTTTTGGGTTTGCAAGAGACTTTCTTTCAGCACAGTTTCCTTGGAAACCGCTAAGGGAAAATTTGCTGTTTCTTTCACGAGCACTGAAAAGGCCATGACATTGATACAAGTATTCTCGGTCCCTCACTCTGTCCTTCCTGTCTCTTCCATTTCTCTCCCTGTCCCACAAGGCTGTTCCCAAAGGGAAAAAGGCCTTTGTGCGTGAAAAGTGAAACTGGGTTAATACCAGTAAGCTCTGCTCACGAGAGACTACAGCTATGCATACAAAATCTCAGGAAGTTAGGGGTGTGTGTCTGGGAGAGAGAGAAGGAAGGCGAGAGATGGAAGCGAACCCAGCTACGCATACAAAGCTCTTCTAAGCTGACATCTGGGCCAGCAAGATGCTTTTCCTGGAAACTGCCTCTCCAACAGCGAAGTCACAGTTAAAACCAGATTTGAACAAATATACGGTGAAAAGAGGTGAAAAGAGATAGGCAACCGACGGGAAAACAGAACTACTATAATAATACTATAATTACTTTCAAAATTTTACCAAAAAAGACAGCTGGTAATAATGATTTGTTTTGTAAAACAGGCCATATTTAGCAGCTGTCCGAACATAAAGCTTTTCCGTGTAGTACATGGAAAGCACATGCAAGTAAACACAATAAAGGCTAAAACTACAAATACAGAAAAAATTCCTAGTTTGTGCACTACATGAACAATGGCAATAAAGCTCTTCTTCTTCTTCTTCAATTTACTAACAGAGCTTTCTCCTTTTAGTAGAGGTGTGCGATACCGAGAATTTTGGTATCGATCCAATACCAAGTAAATACAGGGCTAGTATCGCTGATATTGATATTGATATCGATATCGATACCGATACCGATACTTTTTCATGTCTCTCCACCTTTTCTAGTTCTTTCTTTGTTCTTTGGAAAAAACAATAAAATACAAGAATTCTTCCTTTCAGTGCAGTTCTGTTTTTTCAGTGTTAAAAAATATCACTCAATACAACATAAAGAGGAGGCCAGGGATGTTCAGGCAGGAAGTCAGTTGGTGAAAAACAAAGTGGATCTGGTCGATTTCAACAATAAAACACAAATATCGACTTTTACTTTGAAATATCAAGTCCCTTGGCTGTGTTCTCCTGTAAATGCGCCTTACGCTGAAGAACCATCTCACCCCCAGTTATAACTTTTAGCCGATGTCTCTGTAAATTATATCTTGATAAATAATGTAATGTTAGTGCACTGTATGAAATTATATTTATAGTGAAACAGGTCCTGTTGTCATCTGTGTATTCGGGCATGAGTATCGATATTTTATTTGGGTATTGTTCGATATCAATATTGGCGTTCCGTATCGATATTATCGATACCCGATCGATCCGCCCACCTCTACCTTTTAGATGATTGGCATTGTGGGTAAAGTGGTTGTGAGCTGTTTTGGGAAGGTGAAAGCAGCTGAGGAATGTGTATAGACCGAGCTGATTAAATCACTCATAATCAGTCATTAAGTACCCAGATGGAATCTGTTTCTGTTATCTCTGCAATCTACATGCTGTTCACGACAGTATGTCCACTGTCCCAGACAGATAAAGGGTCGGCTGATGCAAAATGATAACATCGTTTGTCTGTCCATACCCTGCATGTAAATATCAGAAATAAAAGAAATCTCATATCTCTGGCCGTGTGCATTGTGGTGGAAACTAAACTTACTGCTTCCAAGAATACACAATTAACTCTTCCTGCTAATTTGCATTCAAGCAAGCAATAAAAAGTAATTCTGTGGAAATGAATTTAAACTTTACAGTATACAGTAGGCTACTTACAGGTTAATGGCGATAAAGAGAAATTTACTTTAATGCATCAAAAAACACTAAAAAGTGCAAATTCTGAAGTTTGGACATGTTATAAGTTTTAGACAGCAGATGGTTAAAACATGTTAAAAGGTCCAGATCAGTGTTTTACAGGACTGTAGACTGTTTAATTATTTTTCATCAATTTTCTGTTCAGGATTCTAAAGCAGTTCTAAAGTCCCATTTTAATGACACAGGGGGATAAATGTAAGCAAAGTTACCTCACCTTAAAAGTGGATTATCATAAATTGAATGACTAGAATCAGTTAAGACTAGCAACAAGCTAGATATCTGCTCCGCTGACATTATGGAAATGTGTCTTTTCTGCCACAGCTAAAAGAACGTGGACAGCAGGGGAAAAAAAGCGAACAATGTGATAAGATTAGAATTTCAAACCAGTACCAAAGAATTATGGAATACTCCATCATAAAATCCTGAAAAAATACCAAATCCCAAATAAGGAATGAATGGTTTTTAATAAATAGAGCTTTAAACAAATATTCTCAACTCATACAGTAAGTGACAGAAAGGGACCACTGCTTGAATAAGAATTAATACAAACCCATTAGTGTGTTTCATTTGAGCTGATCTGAGAGCAGTTGGCCTCTAGTGTCTCGGATCAGGGAGAATTGCTTATTTTCTTGTGATTTTGAGAGCTAATTTGATTTATTTGGTGAATATTTTAGTCGTTCGTGTTTGCGAGAGTGCATACATTTATCAGCAGATTTATTTCTGCTTTACACTGGCTGAAAATGTAAAGATTTTCTTACAAGCATTACAATTTAATCAAATTCAGGATAAGAAAAGTTATTTGCATTTATGCTGTCTTATACATTTTAATCTGTAGACCTAAAAAAGAAAAAGCCATTTTTAAAAAAAATTGTACAGTCATCCCTACAAAAAGATATATGGCAGTCTTTCTCAGATAAGTAACAAGGGCAGCATCAAGGAAGCAAGTGTCACAGAAAAGCAATAACCACATTCCCAGGCTTAATTTCAAGTCATATGAGACATGAGTCAGATCCTCATTCCTCTACTTATTTTCTCCTCTCCTCTCCTCCCATCCATACCCTACCACTCATTAGCCAGGGATGAGTCAGATGATTGCTTTTTTTGGTGAGGGAAGGAGTCAAAGAAGGGAGTGTGCAAGAATGAGTAAGGGGAATAACTGAAAATGAGAGAGACAGTCGGATGATTTTTAATCTTGTTTAAAAAAAAAAACACCACCATCATGGACAGAAAAAACTAAATAGAATAACCGCAAATCCAACCAAAAATAAAATGTTAATAATAAGAGTAGACAGTGGTTGATCCATTTCTGATTATGTCATCTATGTGGGGAATGGAAAAATACATCAACTTTTCAGATCGCCTGGGATCCCTCCCTTCAAAAATGTGAAACATAGAATTAGCCTTGGTGTCTTTCATCTTGGATGAGTTTGTCAATTATGTTTTCGATCATGAAAACAATATTTTCAAAAATCGGGGGGTGTTTGGAATCTTATAAAAAGCCAAAGGAAGCAGAGCAGCTATCAGAGAAAAGAAACACGATCAACATTCAAATGTATAACAGTAAGCCTGGCAGCTGGCTAAAAGACACACAAGACACCAAAATTGAGAGATACCCAGAAGCTGTCTTGTAAAATGAAGCTGAAAACTTATGAAGCATTTGCCTCGCTAAATCAGAACTGCAGCTAGGGCTCAATGACAACAGTGGAAGGCTCTTATTTACCCTCTAATTACAGCTTTGATTGGTTACAAGGATTTTTTCTTTTTTGCCGTACTTTTCAAAACCCACTCTTTCTTGGTGATGAAGTCAAGCCGATGTACTATATTTCAAGAATTTTCCACACATTCTCTTTTTCACACAGCCAAAACTGGTTCATTTTAGCCTCACCGTTCCGACCCCTGGGGACTACATTTATGGATGCTAGTCAAGGTGAGAATTTCATTAAAAAACGGCAGCAGCTATAGAACTATTTCAGCTTTTATGAGCACAAATAAGTCCTTCCAACACACACATACACACACGCTGACCTGATTTGAATCCTCTCAGTGCTGCTGACCTATCAGAAGATATCAAGACAAACTTTTAGGGTTGAAATTATTCCTTTGATGTTTGCTTTCGCGGTTCTTTGACGCATTTCTTTGATGCCTGTTCATTTACTTGTCCAAGCTTCACCTTCACAGTATACTCCAGTTTCTAGCTGTACTCTCTCTCTCTCTCTCTCTCTCTCTCTCTCTCTCTCTCTCTCTCTCTCTCTGCTCTCTGTGGTTCTGCTTGTCTTTCCTCCATAATTAGTAAAGATATATGATGAACTACACCCCCCCCTACCCTTGTGTTACGGAGCAGGATGATCTAGACTCCTTGCCTCCAGAACGAGCCACACGGTATGTGGCCTACTTCCTGCACTCCCCAACCCGTGGGAATAAAACAGTCCAGAAAAAGTTAAGGGTATACCAAGTTGTGTAGCCTACAGCAAAGCAAGGGCAAAATTAATGTTTCACTCATAAGAAAGACTGCAGGCTCTGGCTCAGATCTCCTTTTCTGTCTCTGAGAAAAGATCTTTAGAAGGATTCATTTTTACCTTACGTCTCTCTGTTCTACTTTGCTTCATCTCTGCAGCTTCCTTACAGGATACTCTTTTAATGCCTTTCACTATGCTCTCCTATTTTTACATGCCTAATCAAACGAACACAGCAAGGACTCATGTCATCTTTCCTCTGAATATCAACTTCTGCGGCAGACGTTTGTTGCACACGCATACCCCGACAGAATTTTCTTTTAATCTCTGCTGCTTTACTCTTGAGCAGTGCATCACCTCTCTGAGCAGCATTCAGTACACATGCCCCTTTAATGTGGCAAAACACAGCCAGAAATGGCAGATGTTGGCTCATTAGGACTCAATAAGTCAATGGTAACATTACAATGGAAAGGAGGGAAAAAAGTCAAATTGATATTTAAGCTAAATGGAGGCAACACAGAGGGCAGCTGTGGTGAACAGAAACAGAATGATGTCAAAAAGTTTGAGTCCACAGATGAAGCAGTAAGGGATGAGAGAATGTTTAGATTATTTTTAACTCTTTTCTTCCTTTTCCCCGCTTGCTGTTTGTACCATTCATGTTGCTATTGCAGCTAACTTAATTACAACACATTTGGGACTTGGTTTTAGACAAGGCAGCAAACCAGAATAACAAATTATGGATGTGAAATAGACTGTTTTCTTTTTAGATTGTCTAAAATAGGCAAACAAAGTTAAAAGATGCAATGATTGGACATTCTGTCTTTTGGCTCAACTAAAAGGACTAATTTGAGACAATTCTCTTTGACAGAGATTCAATATGTGGCCATTCTTTTAAACCTAAGTGCTCTTGCCTTATGAAAGCAATCCTTAACCATAATCACAACATGGCCGTGCCAGTGATCTGGCAGCAGCACGAGGTTGCCTTCTGTAATTTTGTAAAAAATGTGCTAATTATTTACTTCTTTTCTCAAAGAGCCTTATTTAATGAACACATCACTCAATAGCTGCTTTTAGGCTTGTATTATGGAACATGCGCGGTAAAGTCCAACAACTTTTGAACCTAAGTTGTCTTTTCAAGCATATCGCTTTCTCGCAGACTTTTTCCTTCAGATATGGGGAAATGTTCCAGATAAGTCGATGGGTAAAGATGTCTTTTTGTTGTGACTTGTCTGGAACATTTCTTCTGCATTTTCAGGCAAAACGACATTTTTGCTCTTGTGACATAGAGGCTAGCGGGTAAATATCCGCTACACCTACGAGGTAAAACAACAGAACCTTTGTCTGAACACAAATGGAATAAAAGACACTTCTTTTCAGAGCGAGTCTGAAAGGGGGCTGATGTCCTTCAACATAAACTAAATGGTCAGGAAATGGCAACCAAGACAGAATAATGATGAAGAGATAAAGGAATAGGTGTGTGCATTTATGTACTTTGAGCAATAAGTTTCAACAGATGCAACTTAGAATGGCACCTTGATGGGAATAGCATATAAACATGTAAGCAATCAGGAGGAGCAATTTGATAACCCTGATCAAAGCAGAGTTATGGTTCAAACTTTGCTTGATAAGTTTCATGGCTCCCATACTTTCAAGTCAGGCTTCAGCCAAGCTGTCACTTTAATTCTGTGTCTTGTTAGTCACTGACTAACTGCTGGGCCGTGCTATAAAAGATTGGCTACATGCACGTAATTCAGCCATTCTCAGGTCCCTTTATGTAAGGGAAAAAACTTTGCATTTGCCATCTTGGCCAAACAGAGCTTCAAAGGGATTCAACAAGCCAGACTCAATCCCAGTATGAACCTCCCAAAGTTCCAGCCAGAGGCCATATATCAGAGTAAAAGGGAAAAAGATTATCCAAATTCTTTCTTTGTCCTCTATCCAAATGTGTGGCCGTGCAGTTTTTTCTCCTGCTATTTGTCATTTCACACCTTCATACAACACGACCTTTTCATATTTCATCAAGAATCTCATTGCAATATTCATATCTGAGGCAGCATCTGTTTGCAAAAAACATTAAGTATTTCTCAAGGGGCCCTAACTCTCAGCAATCTTCTGACCCTCTGTCTGACGGGATACTGTATATTTTTCATTGGGGCATCAATACTGGCCACCTCCCTGAAATGATTTCTTAGGCTTGCTCTGATCTTAACCTTACTCTTGTGTTATATACAGGGAGAACCATTTCTCTTGGGACATATTAACCCGCCCTGTAGCCTGAGGAGATATTTTTCAGCGTTGAGTTGACACTAACTGTTGTTGCAGGGGCTGATTGTCTGCACCATAGGCCATACTTTATGGAGCCTCTCATTTCTCCCAACATTGATCTGCTACTGCTTTATACTGTGCATGTGGGATGCTAAAAAAGACCTGCGTACTTGTGTGTGTGCTTACTAAGCAGAGATGAATGCATACCCTTGCAGAACATAAACATAACTAAAGAATGTAAAAATGTGTGCAATATTAATGTTGCAACAAAATGCATACAAATAAATATTATATTATATTATATTATATTATATTATATTATATTATATTATATTATATTATTGTAAGATCGG
>JBBDHI010000008.1:12341879-12354341 GCA_037177115.1 Craterocephalus stercusmuscarum
GAGCATTCTGAAGAATAGAAAAGGAACATGTAAATATAATAACATTGCTTTTATGAGCTATTTATTGTTTCACTAAAACAAAATTTGTAAAAAAAAACAACAACAACAAAAAAAAAAAACATCTTGCACTTTAATTATTTATGCACTACATAACACACAAATTGACTGGGACCCCTCCTATAGGTTAGGTCTCACCTGTTCCTCCCGATCCTCATGCAGCTGCATGAAGGTGTTATGAATGCTCAAAGCATCGAAATGTATGGACTGAAGCCAGCACTTGCCTGACATCATGTAGACTTTCCCAGCATCACATCGACCTACAAAGCCAACCATTGTGCAGCCCTCCACCCACAGCCATCAAACTACAAATATCCCATTGCACTGGCATCAGTCAACGGTTGAAAAGCAGTTTAATTAACTTCAAATCTGTCAGTAACCACTGAGCTACACTATGCCAAGGCTGACTTGTCATATCATGTCACATTTGATCTTTATGGGGATTTGGTCCAAAAAAAAAATTAAATAATGTTTTGATAATGTTATGTTTCATCTGTTGAGCAACATGGAAACGTTTGCCTTGTTGCATATCAATTCCCGCACTGTACATGTCCTTGTCCTTTCGTTAATATATATTTTCCTATATAGCTGATAATGTGAGCTTTTGATCTATGTGCCTGATTAGAGAGGAACAGATCTGTCATCACTTTTATTTGAACTTTCAAGTCAAAAGGTTCAGAACTCCAAAGAAGTGATTTGAATGTATCCATATTTACCAAATAAGTGTTATAAAATCATCTATGGTGTGTTTTTGTGTTTTAAATCAACTTAAAGGTGCTATACCTGATATTGAGTCATGCTATTTCAGTTAGCAAAAGCGGCTAGTTTTTAGCATTAGAGTGACACTCGTTCTCTGCTAATGGGGTTAACCTCCGGAACTTGTGGATTCCGATCAGCCAGTAAGAGTGTTCCCCTAGGAATCAGGAAGTTCAAAAAGTTAACCCCATTGGCCGAGAAAGAGCGTCACGCTAGAGATAGAAATTGGCCACTTTCGCTAACTAAAATAGCCGGACTCAATATCAGGTATAGCTCATTTAAAGATACAGTATGTACAAAGTACAGGCAATCACTTTAACAGTCAATGATTTTCACTCATTCTGAATGATTTCTGAGCTGTCCTTGGCCCGGGATGTCCCTCTCATGCCCCGCTTCTCTCCCCATCAGAGAGAACCCGGTGGTCTCCTCTGCGCCCAGCCTTCAAAACGTGTACCACAGGTTTAATGTCTTTGCTAAATGTCCCATCAGAGAGAGAGTCAGCGGTTGTGTTTATATTAACGACACAGACGGCTCAGAAAAGAAACTGCTAATTAGCTAACTACCAGACATTTTACTTTGCATCCGTGTCAACTTCCGAAACACCGCGGTTGCTATGGGAATCGATGCATTTGATGTAATGCACTGGGACGTTTTCTGCAACTGATCCACAGACGTCAAGAGATGCTGCTTGCGCTGGAACAATAAATTACATGAACGATATTCTGCACACTTTCAACATGATTTAGATACCATTAGTTTCACCTACAGGATTTTTTTTTTATAAAAATGGAGGGAACAAAACAGTCTCTCTCTTTTTTTGTCAAAATGATAAAAAATGTATGTGCTCAGAAGAAAAAAGTGATTATCACTTATACCCAGATTGTTTTGAGTTTTTTCATTTTGTACAACAATACTTTGCAAGGGTCACTGATAATTATTTTTCAAGTGGATTTAGCTCTCAAGGCTGCAAATCCTAACTATCACTTTGGTTACTTGACAAAATCAGTTATATTGAGATATATATTTTTTTGTGCTTATATCTTAAAATCTGATTCGGATTATATGTTGGTTCAGAGAAAAAAATTGTTGAGATTTGAAATTTGGATCATATGGCCCATCCCAGCCCTGGTAACACATTGTGTGATTCTTACACACACGCTTCAAAACAGAAACTACATAATGATGACTGCGAGAAAAATATTTCCACAAACCGTTAATTATGTTTTTCTTTCTGGGGTAATGGGTTAGTACATGATTAACATTAATGTGTCAAGTTATATTTATTTCCACTTTATAAGAGGCAAGAACATGATAAAATGAACTTGGAAACAACCTTTTCTACTAATTACTTGTCTCCTTGGTTTTGCTGCTGTAACTTGTGAAAAGGTGGGGATTAAGCTAGAGATAAAACAGCAACAGAGGAACTTTACCTGAACTCCAAGGGAAATTTTTTCTGTTTTTTATCATCTGTTTAACATGTAGCTACACACTGTGGACAAAGACAAAATGAAGGGCAAAAAGATTTTTTTTTCTTAACAACAGCATTAAAAGACAAAAGAGTGGTGCAGCGCTTCTTTGGCAGCAGAGCAGCATTACTGCAGGGAGTAAATACGCTGAACATCAAAGCTGAACCTGGGCTGGAAATGTGGGAAGAGTGAGGAGTAGGGCAACAAGAACTCACAGAGAGTAGTCCCTCCTGAATCTTTGATAGAAAAGGGAAAAGACAGGGACTGGACGAAAGAGGGAAAAGTCAAACGGGAGGAAAGAGAGACAGCCTTTTTTCTTTAGAGAAAGTAACATGAACTTGACAGAGCCTTATTAAGGTGGCTGTCTCCAGACGGCATGATCAGTTCCCTTTACAGAGTACAATAATAACTATAGTTGCAGTCGCCAGTTAACTGCCAGAGCAGATGTCTATATCACCAAATACTGCAGCAGTGCACCAACAAGGCTTTTACAAGTGCTGTAGGATAGTTTAACTACAAGGACAGACTCGCTTATAAAATCAGATCTCTTCTTCTTCTGTTGCTCCACCAGATCAAAACACATAGGAGCACTAACAACATACAGTACAGGCAACATAATGGCCCAGAGGGCCAATAAAAATCTTAAACCATAACAGATTCTGTTGGCTAAACAAGTCAGAGACAGTATAATTCTGCCATGACGGGGAAGCACACCTCCGAAGCATCTCCACAAGGATGCACGGAGGCGAATTGCAGAGCTTTGAAAGACAACCATACATTTTATCAGTCCAGATCCGAACACAAATTTCATCAAATGCTTACGGCTGCAGAGTGAAAAGATTACTTCAGTTTGGATGGACTTTATAGCCGTTAAAGGAGAGTTAGCCATCTGAGCCTGCTGCTGTGGATGTTTTTCACCAGGGCTGCAGATGGGATCGTGCCAGGAATTCATCGGCATGCTAGGAGGCTATAGGGCGTGTTTGTAGGCAAGCTGCCTTCATAGAGAACTTAATAAGAATAGATAGCCATCTAATTGGTAAATAAGTAGTGAAAAGCCAGAGAAGAGCTACTTGGCTTTATTTTTATTTTATCTGTCATTTGGCACATCAGCAAATGTGGAAAGATACAGTAATTGAGTCTCTTCTTGCTTTGTAATTAGGATTTACTGCACATTGGCACCACAACTGAATGATCACAATGCAGATTTGATGATAACAGAGAGGCAACAAAAACAAACACACAGGTTTGGTTTAGATTGTAGATAATATGTCAACAAACGTTTTTTTCTTTCATTCTTATTTCATGATTTCATGACGCATCTTCAAATTCAACAGAAACAGCTCCCCAGATAATAATCTGCTAAACTTTGAAGAAAACACAAAGAAAGCCCTTAACATGAGTAACCAACAGGAAATCACTAATCATTTCGGTTAAATGGTGCTCATTTAGCTTAAAACATAAGTGGCAGTGTTTTCACCAGACTGCTCCAAAAGAACCCCCTCCTATTTTAAACTACACACAAACATACAATAATAACGGCTGTGTTTATATATTTACTTGGATAAAAAAAAAAATTCAGGTGCCAAATTTCTGAAACAACATCAAGCCAAAAATAGTTACTTTTCAGAGGTTCTGTATCTAAATGCTATAACCAAGCACGTTTTATTTTAACAAATATGGCTAGAATTATTTGAAAGTGTGTCGTCTCCTTCACTAGACCAATAAGTGCCCATGACAGTAGGTAGAAATGAAATAATAATCACTTAACAATGAAAGTGTGAACATGGTCTGTGGAAAAGAGTATTTATAGCCGTGTAACGCTACATTAGGCACCGTGTTCCCAAGAGAGAAGTGATCCGGCTACAATTTGCAAAATGGGCGATGTGGGGGTGGGAGGATCAAACAGCTAAACCATCTCTCCTGAAAACCGCTCCATGACATTTTGATGCAAAATAAGTTGGTAGGTTGCCACACGGAGTGAATTTTTAGGTCTCTCTCAAAGATGTAAGCTTTAAAAGGGAAGAAGTAAAGCGCTTTTAGAAAATATCATATATGAAATGCAGGGGTTGGAGAAATGCTGCAGCGTGACAGAGAACGCTTCTTATTTGAAGAACTTGAGTATTTTCCACTTCAGCAATGGAGTAATGTCCTTGGAGGTTTTTTGGGAGGTGTTTTGTGTTTTTTATAAACATTTAGTAACCACTGAAGTAAAACACTGGCCATTCATTTTACAAAAAAAAAACTTTAGCTATACTGTCTGACCATTTTGAAGACTTAATGTGTAGTCCAAAACGGACACGTTTCTGTTGCTGCTACTGTTATGGGTACAGAAAAGTAAAAGGAAGCCAGGTCTTTTTTGATAACTATTGTGATATAATTCACATGACTAAGCCATGAAATTGTCACTCTCCACAAGTAAACACTAAATTCAACTCACCAGATAATAAGGCAAGTTCCATTTATTTATCTATGCAACATCCCTGCCATTTTTTGCAATGCTGAAGAAAGTGAACCAGGAGACAAAGAGGCCTTGGTGCTAGAAAGAAGTTGGTTCTTTAGAACTGCTCAGAGAAGCAACAACAAAAAGGAATGGTATAGTTTACTTCTTTCATTTATGTATATTTTTTTCATGTAGCAGTAGAAATAAATAAGGATTGGATTACTACTCATTGGATTCCTTAGAGCTACTTGTTCGCTAAGCTTTTTGTCTCTAATGCTTTTTAGGTTGAGATATAGCAACATGTCCTGCGTATGGATCTGTGGCTGAATAGCCCAGTACTGAAATACCTATTTTAAATCTGCAGTAATAATGTCCAAATGTGAGTCCAGGTCATTTTAAACTGATCACAGGGTAGACTGTAGTTTGCTGCTGGCTTCCAGTTCAGTGAGGAGTTGGCCTTCCTTCTTTGATCATGCAACGTCTTTAGTTTAATTTTGAATGCAGACAAGCTCTCAAATCTAGAAATCTTTAATCAAAGTGACATTAAATGAGTAGAAAAAGGCTAATATTCAATATTGGGAGAATGAGTGCAAAATAAATTTGGTCATTTATCAAATGACTTAACATGACTTATTTTTCGCAGTTTCTTGAGACTGCAAAAGACATTTCAAACAACTTCTATAAAACCATTATGATGCTACAAACTACTTCTTATCCCCAGGGCATCGACTAAAATATTTAGATTTTACCCAATGCAGCATCTACTGATGTAAGATGAGCAGAACAAAGCAAAACAACACAAAAAAATCTTGAGAAAAGAATGCAGCTATGACCTCTGGCTTTCACAGAAATGTTCTACTTGATAATGCAAATAAAATGGATCAAAATTCTGTATAAAGTAATATATTGACTTAACAAGCTGGATGGCAGTAATCCTGTGATCTAAATAGTCGCTTATAAGTGTGATTTCATTAACCACTGTTCAGCGTCCTGTTATGATTGCCATCTCACTCTTCAGTGCTGCTCTTGCCCTCATAGATGTGGATAAGCACAGGCAATGTCAAATGATTCAAGTTCCCATGCCTTTAATGTCACAGCCCACTTTGTCGTGATCGGACTGCCTCAGTACCCCGGGGGTGCACATCCCTGCCTTACAGAATGATTCAGAGGAGTTTGCCAAAGCTCCACTGCCGGTCACATGTATTCTGTTTTTCTGTATTCAGCCCTGCAGCTGACACTGAACAGTTAATGCCAATTATTGCTTACTGGATTGCAAAACCATGAAGAATAATAATGAAGTCATACGTAGGAAATTGAAGGAAGACATATGTTTTGAGAATGAATTTGTGATTGATTTTATAAAAACAAGAATGTCTTGCTGATGTACACTTGAACACACACACACACACACTGACGTATTAGCCGAATGAGCTCAGCTAAAGCAGCCCAAGGAGACAGTAGAATCAGCTCTGTGTCCAAGACATAAACAACAGTTACTGACGTCACCCAAAATCAACAAGGCCA
Organism: Craterocephalus stercusmuscarum; assembly: GCA_037177115.1. NCBI lineage: Eukaryota > Metazoa > Chordata > Actinopteri > Atheriniformes > Atherinidae > Craterocephalus > Craterocephalus stercusmuscarum. The sequence continues at coordinate 12,348,123 of JBBDHI010000008.1, forward strand.
GGGCCTGAGAAAGACAGCCAGCCAATTTATATAACAATGTGGGGGAAAAAAGGGGGACTTTGGGACAAGCGTGACAGCTGTGCTTAATCAAGGCGATAGAGACGTAAAGGGATGCAGAGAGGCTGAAAGTAGGTGGAGAAAGCTGTAAAGGAAGGGAAGAGAGTCCTTCAGGGGAGAGAGAAGATGGGGATGTAATGCTGGAGAGAGGGAAATCTCAATTTTAAACTCATATCTCAAACACTAGGAGCCTGAAATAGGGATGGAAAACTTAAGAGGAGAGAGTTCGTCCCAGTGGGAGCACAACTCTTTCAACCAAACAGCGCAACGGGAAAGATTAAAGTTTTGCTTTTTGTGTCATCAACACTTTGCAATTATGAATACATTTTGAAGACCAAGTGAATATGTTTATGTTCCTTTTCTGCTCTGTTCCGCCATTAAAAAAATCTTTAAAAAAGATTATTCACTATAGATCTAGAAAATCTATAGTAAGCGAATATGTCACAGCAAAAAGCCTCCACCAGTCCTACTTACCTTGGCTGAGTCCAGCCAGTCCTATAGGCCCTGGCTATTCATCAGCAGACATCACATGACAGACTAGCACCATTCATCCTGAGCCATAGTCCCTTCTGCCCAAAAGGATTTGTGATTCAATTTGACTGAGTGATGCCCTGGGCCCCATTGCTGTAACCGATGCTATGGGGTTTGCTGAGAAAGAAGGGTGCGGGGTACTGTGTGACCGGAGCGCCCTTACAGCAGCTTTAATGCCAAAATGTAGATATTTGGAATCAGAAAAGCATATCAGGCAATGAGCTGCCCAGTACATCCTTTGTTTGCTTGCCAATTTATTTCTTTATCATATTGGATGGAGAAAGTAAAAATACACAGAAACATAGAAGGAGAGAATAAAACTGAACATTTGTGAGGAAAGGAAAACTAGTGCTTAATGAAGGTTTTGCATCATTGCTGCCTCGCTTTTTTATCTCAGCTGGATGCAGCAAGAACATGAAAGATTTAAAGAGAAGGCTTTTAGTTCCAACCAGAGCCTAGATTTCTCTCATCAAAATTAAGATGAAAGACTTCAGTCTATCATTGACAAAGCAAAAGATTACAATCAGTAATAGAAATGATGCAAGACAGTTATAGCTATCCTCAAGGTGTATAGTATGACCCTGCAGGGTTTCTGTTTGAAATTTACTGCTCAAAGATCCTACATCCAATGTTTCTATTGATCATTTAGATACTTAGTTTAAGTTTTAGACAGATTTAGATTTAATCTTTGTCCATTCTTACTGCCAAACTATTAAACAACACAACTAGCATCCGATAGTTTAACATAAACACCCTGTTATACATTTTCAGTGACCATTAAACACACTGCTTACAGGAGCTCCGTGTCCTTACGCTTTATTTCATAAAATTCCTAAGTTTCTAGGTCATAAACAACAAACTTACAATGTAAGTTAAAAGAAAAAAAAGGGGTTCATATCAAACACTGTCGTTTTAAAAGGCCTCATGCATAAAAAGAAAAGATTATCAGCTACTGTTGGAAAGGGGTAGAATGTGTGAAAAACAGCGTTGGGATTTATGTTCTAATAAATGCCCATTGATGAGTCTTCATGTTTGCTTAATCTCAGATGAGCTACTTAAATTATCTATTTATTTATTTATTTATTTATTTATTTATTTATTTATTTATTTATTTATTTATTTTGCTAATTGGCTTCCCATAGAGGGAAAAAAAGCTTGGCTGTTCAATCTGCCCTGGGACAAAATTTCGTCCTGGTAGTTTTTCACAAGTTCACTAGTTAATCCTAGTTAAGTAATTAAGTCATAATTATAAGATAGCCTTTGTTTTCAGATCAAACAGTTTTTAGGCCTTTAAACCTGACTCAAATCCACCAAAGCTAACTTTGATGTTAATGAATTCATAACAATGAAGCCAAACATGTCTTCACAGCTGCTGCAGGGATGAGCTCAAACAGTGTGACTACCCAGATATGTGCTACAAGATAGATAGGTGGATGGATGGTGCTACAGTAGATCTGTTATGTTGCTCAACTCTTTTCCAAAACAAATGGGTAAGCAGTTGCTTCTCCTCACCGTGCCTCTGTTTGATTTTTGGTAGCATGATTTCCCTTTCTTGGGAAAGCTACAGGTGATAGGATCCTCAGAGAGCTTTCATCATTATTATCAATGCAAATTTTTGCTCTAAAGCCCTTCATTCAACCAGGGTGCAATTCATTATGTCATTAATTATTAATAATGTAAAAAAACGTAACCCAAAATATTTTATTCCAGGTTTTTTGAGGGTCCCTCTCTGTCGAGGACCCTGAGTTAAATCAGTTGAAACCACGTCAATGCATTACATCTGTAAAATTGTGGTTTGTAACTCTGCTTCGGTAGGACCCTGGAAATGATGTGTTATTTGTCACTTCGGTGAAAGAGCATATGAAACATTATGTAAAAACATCTCTTATGCCTGCACTTCTCAAAATGAGCAAGCAGAAATAGGTTTGTGCAGTTAAATGGATGAGCTATTTTTTATTTATCATAGACACTCACAAAGATGCACACACACACACACACACACACTGAAATACATTTACTATACATAAACACGTTATATGCTTTAAACACAAGTCAGTCAGCCATTCACTAAGCTCGGGTTGGCAGTGTTCATTTGTAAAATATTTATGAGAGAAATCTGCAGGGAAGGATGATGGGATGAAAATTGCAGGGGAGAAACAGAGAGATAGCAAATAACAAGCCAAATGAAACGATGAGTGGGCCTGGCAGAAATGCCCCATGCTACTTCTGAACAAGAGAAAAGCAATCTAAATAAGCCGTTGTCCTTCCAAACTCACTGGCTCTCTGTTTCCTACAGTACCTCCTCCATACAGGAAGGAGGGAAGAGAAAAAAGGGGAGAAAGTGTGTATTTGCTCAATGCAGTAAAAACCCTTCAAATAGTCCATTATGACCAGGGTCAGCCTTTCATAAAACTAGATAAACTACATTTTAAGGATATGATAAGGATGTTTTCTAGAAGCTTTCTGTCAGAAAAAATCCTGTCTGTTAATGCAAATGCTTGCAAAAAAGACAAACAGAAGTAGACAGTGGGAAAGTTAGAAAAGTGGAAAAAGCACCAAATAAGGCTAATCCTGCTGCAGAAAACAGGATGACAATTGACAGTAATTACATATTTCCCCCTGTAATTATGAGCTTTTTTTACACGACCCTCTTCTCCTGAGGCTTTGCTCCTCAGTCACTCCCGCTCCTCCGTCTTCAGACAGTTGCTCTACCTCAGGATCTAAATAGCAGCGGATGGTCAAGCCAAATACGTAAACCGCCATGAACTACAGGGGCTTTCCTTAGCCACAAATAACACTTGAAAAATGATGTCACATAAAACCAGATTTCACTATCTAATTAGTGAAAAATGTGCTTAGAAAGCCCGAAAAATCCAGAAGGAGATGAGAGTTGGAGTGATCTCAGAGAGAACGGAAGAAATTAGCTTGACCACAAACTGTGAGAAAAGGCTGCAGTGCTACGGCTAGAGCTACTCATTCGGGTATATTGTTTGCTACGATGACGGACCAAGAACCTTTGCAATCTAAAAAAACTGTACTGTTCGGCTCTTAAGCAGAGCAGAGTTCTAAAGCCTGAAAGGAAATGGGCTTGTTAGTCCACCTGGAAGACAAAGGGGCAACACAAAGATCCCACTTTAATTATCTCCAAAATTGGGAAAAAAGGAAGCAGAGAGATGGTTAAAGTGCATGTGAGAAAACTGATTCACTGAGAGAATTTGGGGGACAAACTAAAGCCTGCAGCACCGCAGCATTTGCACATCACCCCCAGAGGATCTCTGGTGCAATCATGCTATAGACTTCTCGAGTAGTTTTAACTTATATATTTTTGGAACATGTCACCCCATGATATGACATGCTGAAATGAGATCATAAAGAAACGCATCAAGAATAAGGGATAAATATCACAAAAAGAAATCTTGTCATGTTTTTTTTAGATCTTCAAGCATGCAGCAAAACTACCATGAAAAATAAATGAATTTACAAGCTCTTCTCCAGGAGCAGAAAGCGAAAGAATGAGAGAGAAAACACTGAAAAGCTACAGGAATGGCTTTCAGGAAGAGAAAGTAGGGAGGAGGAGGAGATGATGATGATAGAAACGTGTGGGAAACATTTTATCTCAAGGAGGAAAATGGATTCAGGAAATGTATTCTGAATGCAAAATAACAAAAAAAAGCAATAATTGTAATTGTGTAAAGCCCAGAGCCTGACAGCAAAATACAACAATCCTACAGAATGACCAATTAAAAGAAACAAACAACCGCTGGAGATTTCCTAGAGCGGACAAAAAAGTGGCTCCACATCTACATCCTAAGAATGGAACCATGCTTACGGTGTGGAAGAGATTATAAAGAAAAATGTTTACACCTCAGGGGAGAGGAGGGGGGAGCTCAAGACAAAGAGATTCACAGGCCTGAAACACCTGAGTTTTCTGTGTCACACACGCAAATGCAGCAACACAAGCATTTTCTGACCTGCTGCCCAGTTTCTATACAGATAAATCTTTGGCGAACATGTCAGCAACAGTTTTCCTAGTAAAAAAACAAAGAACATCAGAACAACATATTAGCTGCTTATCAGAGGGAAGTGTGTATTTGTAAAATATGTCTGCTTGGACCTGAGTGTCCAATCTTTATTAAACATCATGTGAGGTACTACACACTTCAGGTGTTCACATGATTTTATCATCTCTTCCTTTTTCATCATTTTATTTGCATTCTCTGTCTTTCATCTCTTAAATTCCCTTTTCTTCTCCCTTTATGCAGAGATATAAGTCTGAAGGCTGTCTCTACCTGAGGATAACAATCTACTTGCTTTAATATGAACAAAACTAAACTGGAAGAAGTACTGAGAGCTGCTGAAGATGAATAATTTCTATCAGTGACAAGACACCAATATAAAACCACAAATTTGTTGATGATTTTTCATTAACTTGTTTTTAGAATCATCATTAACTTGCCAACCTAAGAATTCTGATTAGACATATTATGTTCTTGTTTTTCACAAGCTGACACAATTTACCTGAAATCTCAGTGGCATGCTTTAGAATGCTTTGATCAGAATAAGAATACAAGGACATGACACAGCAACTCTTTTTCATCTATGAACTTACACCTGTATTCAAACAGATCATTTCAGGGGCATGGAGTGACCCAGAACTCCTCCCCAGCCCCCTCTTCCTCAGGGCATGCTTCTTTCACGATCTGATGTTTTTAATAACTCTTGGATCACATTATCACAACATGGGAAAGCTTACAGCGCATAACCTGACAGCCAATCACACACCAAACTGTTCGAGTATATAAAAGTATAGGCAGTGGCATTTCTATTACAGGTTTCCTCGTCTACAGTTTAACCCTTCTTTCAGCCACAGTGTTGTACTGCCCCAATTAGTTAAAACACGCACTGAAGAACAGAATAGCTTTTGGCAGGTTAATAAAACCATTGATTTATGGAATTTATGGAATAGTTTTGACAATGACCTCAAGAGATGAAGCTCACTGTCTTCATATTAAATCATTTTAAAAACTAAAGTACTATATTAATATAAAAATAAACTCTGAAAAATTTAATGATATAACTATTGAACTCCTTGGTTGGTTTGATTACATTTGCTCAGAAATTGTGACGAAACTTCTTTCTGAGATCAAAGTTTTTTTTGTTTTTGTTTTTTTCCTTTAATCTATTTATTCGAAAGCATAGGCTCCCCCATAATTGTTTTTGTTAAAAAGGGTTGGTGTAATAAGCACTGGCTTCAGCCAAAACCTTTTTGATTAGCCATATCTTATGTTTTACCTTTTGTTATTTCTGCTTTTGTGCATTAAATGTTGGTTTGAATGCTAATCAAATTAAAAAAAAAAAAAAAACAATTGAAGGGGACATATGCAAAATCCACTTTTATAAGCCCTTAAATACCTGTTTTTGTCTTTTTTGAGCGTTCAGGAGTGCAGAAAAATGTAATTTATTAACTTCCGGTGCCGCTTATAAATCTTATTATTCTTTTTGGGTTATATTTTAAGTCTGTTTAGTTTTCTCCATTCGCTATTTCGTTTTCTTGTCTATTACGTCGCTGTATTTGCTGCGGTTCCGCTAAATATGGTCATGTTATTTTTGAAAAATATTCTCTGCCGATCG
>JBBDHI010000008.1:12355911-12366031 GCA_037177115.1 Craterocephalus stercusmuscarum
CTCTCTCTCTCTCTCTCTCTCTCTCTCTCTCTCTCTTTAGAGTACATCAAACAAATGTGGTCTGTTTCATGCTCCCTGCAACCCATTATGGCTTAATGCTTCAAGAGGCTTCTCACTGACTTCAGCATTTTAACAACTTTAGTATATCTAGTTGCACAACCATGCACATACAGTACACAAACATACACAGCAAGTGCAGACAGGATCCCAGATGCAGGAACTGACACTCTTTAAACCACAGCGGAGTTATAAGCCTGCACACTGTAACACAGAAACAACTGTTGCTTTTGCTTTAATCTGTCAGAGGAAGAGCAACAGAAGCACAGAGCTTTATGCTGACATTAACCTTCAAATAAGCTTAGCCTCTCTTATCTCCAAGACACTTAATGAGTTCCATTCATGTGTAATTCAGTGAGATCAGTTAGTTTTCCACCATATGGAGAGGAAGAGCAGCGTCTATGCAAGACTCCAGATATAATATAAGGCTGCTGCAACTTATTGCAACATACATGCTGCGTTTGTCAGTTTATCTCTATCTGAAAGCACTTTTCAGTGTAGCAATATGTAGCATTGCTGATTTAATCTATTTCCCTGCAGGATATACTGTAGGTGCACAAATCATGAACACCGTTCTAGCACAACAGTTTGTTTTCCTAGCTCGCTTGGATAAAAGATTTATAAATATGTCTTTTACTTTACCTTTGAGTACAATGAAAACATTGGGAACTCAAAGGTAAAGTAAAAGACATATTTACAAATCTCAGTAACTAACACCAAATTAGCCAGAGTGTTTTAAAACAGCAAAATTAGAAGTAAAACAATGTGTCATGAGAAAATAAAGAATATAAAAGCACAACAATTAGGATTAAATGGACAATAAACTAGTAAAGTATTGAAGCTACAAAATGAAGTAATTTGGTGTTAAAAAGTCAAAAAGAATAACTGAGTCTCAGGGATTTAGATATGTTTAAAATCAAACAGCTGTGCGGAGATAGACACCAGTTGAAATATCTGGAACAGTCACTGTAAGAGCTTAATCACCTCCATGTTCAAACACATACAAGAAAATCTTACTGCAACTAGCTGGTTGTCTGCAATACTTTTATGGGAAGGGTGGGGGGGAGGGGGAGTATATGCGATATGTTAAATTAGACGGCACCAATCCACTTAAAGCTTTAAAAGTAAGCAATAAAATCTTAAAGTCACTCCTGAAATGGACAGGGCCGTCAGCAAAGGGATGCCAAGATGGAAGTTATGCAGTGTACGCCCTCTCTCACGTATTCCTGGCATATCTTTGTTGTATCCTGCCAAATAATATCAGAATAATTACCCCTAAAAATACTTGTAGAAAGTCGTTTGAACACAGGCTTAGGGTGGTAGACATTATACGTGTTGCAACTGTGAACCGAATAATTGATGATTCCCAGATGCACACACAGGTGTATGCAGTGCATAGACCAGGTAGGGAGGGAGTGGTTCCAATGATTATGTTGCTTTTAGTAGAATCATGAGGAAATCTGTAGTCAAAATCCTAAAAAAAGTTTGTGCTTTTGTTAGAGCTATTATATAAGGTCATTGTGAGATACTTGCAGCACACATGGATAATCTGTAAAGGATCTGATGTCTTTTCACCATGTGGAAACAAACCTTCTAATCAGTCCAGAAAATGCAACCTGTGGTTGATTTACTGAGCTATGCATCACCTTAATGAACCGAGAGGTTGGATTTACAAGGAAATATAGACCATAAAAAAACAAACATCATATTTATCCAAACTTTGTGTCCGCAAACCACAATCAGCACGCTGAACCACTGGCCAAAGGTCTACTGTAATTTTTACCCATTACTTGGTAGAAAAATGTCCCTATGATATCATGCAGAAGGAAAGTAAGAATGCATCTAGCTCAAACTTTCAGAAAAGTATATCGGTAATAAAAGATGAAAACGGGGTGTTGGACCAAGTTTCTCTTCTCTGTTTTATGGCAGTGTGCGTCTTTCTTTATCATAGCTTTTTGGCTAATGCAGTAACATGACACATCTAATATCAAACACATCAGCAGTTAATATTTTACCACTAACCACAGATAAAAAAAAATGTAAAAGCTGCCCCTTGAGGTGGAGTGTCAACAACAACAAAACCCACCTTTCTGTTTCAGCTGCTGCTCTGCATTGCAAGATATAGACCCAAATTCAGCATCAAGCAGCTGAGTTCAAAACATTCCCACACTTCTAACTGTGCGTTACCATACTGATCACCCCATATTTCCAGCCACAAGCCGGTGTTTAGTAAGTAGTGTTTCTTATAGGTCCTAGCAGGGCTGGTGAGCAGCAGTTCTACTGTGTCATTAGCCAAACACCGGTTAGAGATGACACTCCAGAGCGCCATATGACTCACTTGGTCTGTAGCAACCAGCAATCAGCAACAACACAAATACAGCATGGGAAAATCAATGCCAAAATGTTACCAGCCTTCCTGCAGATGTCTCATACAGCTTGTCTCTCTGTATGGACTTGTGCGACATTGAGGATCTAACACTCACTGGCTGCCAGCTGCTTTCAAAGAGCGCCTGGCGCCTCTCTTTCTCTAAGAGCTGATGAGACAGAGACACACACAGAGATGAAAAATGTCATCCCCTGAAAGACAAAAAGATAAGTCATCAAGACTGTAATGATGGGGTGGAACAGGGAGGGGGCAGCGCAGGGAGGAAACAGATGAGTATCATGAAAAAAATCAATCATCCATTTTTGGTAAACACTGGCAAAAAAAAGCTCTTTCCAAAACCGATCACACTCTGCAAAGTTAAATCATCACGCTCATTCTACAAGCATCAGTCCGTTTACTTTATCCCCTTTGAACTTGTTTTTCATTTTTTAAAGTGCTCGGCTCATAATGCTGCAATGGTCCAGTAAACATCACTTCAGAACTGTGATAACAAACAGCTCACTCTTCGCTCAATGGCAAATTACTTAAGAACAGGGAGTTATACACAAAGTTTTGTGATGCATGTAAATGAAAGCCATGTATTCTGGAATTATTTATCAACGCTTTTTTAAACATAATCAGACAGATTTTGATATAAGCTTGTCTATCAATCTATATCTATATATCTATCTATACATTTATACATAGATATATGAATAGATAGCTTGAGAGCATACTTTTTCTAAATATTTTTTTAGCATATGACTTTGTTTAAATGTTATATGTTTGTATGTCCAGCATTACTGTGTGGAAATTGTGCATCTAAAGACAGTTTAATAGACTTACATTTTTTGGGGGTGCTGAGGAAGTATGCAATGACTGGTAAGAGCTTTCACTGAATACCATTTTCAGAGTTGGGAAGCTCTGCTCTCCCCACACCCTCCCAGACTGAATCTGGCTGATGTACTCAGCATGTGACCTTGAGTCAGGCCCAGCCAATACATTAAGTTGATCAAGCCCTGGTGTCACAGCAGGAAATACCCTCTGCAAATGTCAGGGATCATCCACAACATTCAAGTGGCTCATAATTTGGAAGCATAAATTAAGCCTTTTCATACTTTACTAGGTGTTTAATGTGCCAGGCTGCAGCTGATGAATGGTTATTTATGCCTGGGAGCCAAGTAACACGGACACAAGGAAGAATATTGTTGATGTAGAAAACTGAATCTCCTCTTTATTATCTATCTCCTCACCGTCTGCCTCATTCCTTTACTTTCTGTCTTGCTAAGGAGGTATTGACCCCAAACTGAAGTCAGCTCCACATCATTGATTGAGAAAGGAGCAATAGCTTGTGTCATGGCAAGACGGATTTGCTCTTTAAAGCGTTATGGATTACGGACATTTGGAAGAAAGCTAGATCTCTTAAGAGACTAGGGCTGGTATTAATTCTGTCAAATGATTTATTTAGCGTGGTCAATCAAGTAAATTGGATATGTCCGTTTACTGCTCGGCTCCTCACTGCTCTAAGTTGGGATGAAAAGCGTGATAATATCACATAACAGTTTCATCACATCAGTGCCCCTCCTTTAAATTTATAATGGCTACAATCAACCTTCCACGAATGAAGTAATCCCCTGGAAATATCTACTTATATCTCATGTTCCTCACATACAATTAGAACGCTCCATTGAAGATACTTGGTGAGAGCTCAACAGCATTAGAAATCTAAGTACAAATAGAAATAAAATGTATTGACATTGATCATTTACATTAGAACCACTGATAGGTAAAGTGAATAACACTTACTACTGTGCTAAAATGCAAAAATATAAGCGGTGATCATCGCATTTTGTGGATGGACCACCCACCAAAAAGTTGCAGAAAATGACCCCCTAACATCCTGCTCCAAAGAGACAGACCCCCTGTACACCACAAAGAAAATCTCAGGTATGATTTGTGGAGCATACCATCTGCAGGATGCCCAGGAATAAGCCACAGAGGACCTATTGCCATCCTCTCAGTGTCAGATACTGCAGCACAGGAGCCCTCCAGGGGATGTGTGTCCAATCCTGCTACTTGTCAGATTTGTTTTTAGTGGCTTCTTTGGAAACATGTCAGATCAGGAAGGTCGTGTGTGTATATATTCAATTCCAACCAAGACCCAATGTTGTTTCTGCAACAATGGTGTTATTCAAAAGCCTAAATACTACAGGAAGAGAAAGTGCACCTTTCTCTGGAATTATTGTGCGTGACCTTGAAGCAGAACTCATCTTTGTGTGTGTCAGAATCTTTCTGTTTGTGTTGGAATAATACGTCAGTCTTTAGATGTCAGGGAGAAAGGTTTATCTACTGTAATATTACACAATGCAGGACTCTTTTCCTCTTTTTTTAAATTCAGTTTGGCATAAGTTTTTTTTTTTTTTTTTCAAGTGGAAAAAAAGTTTGATATATTCCACCTGAATCTGTGCAGGACAGTGTCTTTGTGTTCACAGAAGGTCTTAGTTCTCTGTTTTGTCCATGCACGTATGCTACTGTAACAGTAGCACCTGGAATTGCAGTAAACTCTATGTGTGTATATATGTGTGTGTGTTGATGTGCTTTAAAGCGCTGCACTGAATTCCAGGGGAGGCAAACATGTAATCATCTGAACTGCAGAAGGGCTTGTGACTGACATCAGACCACGAATGACACAGTGAGCAACATTATATTTGCGTGGTTACAGCACATGGTCAGGTGATTGTCTGGAAACTTAGAAAGCTGCCGGTCCTCCACAGAAGACAGCTTAAGGAAGAGGTAAAACTGGGGAGTGTCTCCAGGAGCAGAAGCTGAGTTTAGAGGAAGAGGGATACTGATAAAGCAGAATGGAAAGTGAGGTGCTGATCCTGGATCTGTGTCTCCAAAATGCTGAGTGAGAGAGAATTTGAGGGATTTTTTTTTCTTAGCATCTTTTTGATCGGGGATCAAACAGGCAGATTGTCTGTGGCATGTCTGCTCCGTCTCAATATCTTTTCAAAGCAGCGTTTCATCTTCAGATAGCCCAGAGCCACAGCTCCTCTGGTTTACAGGACCATGTGACATGGAATGAGTGTAACAACAGATTTAAGAGGTGAAAATATTGATGGCTTCTCTTTTGTCCCAAATAAACCAACTAGGAAACTATTTTTCAAATCTGCTGTGTACATGCATGGTGTCATAGACCAGTCCATCATGTCAGGAGCTGAGCTCATTACATGCAAAGTCCAATAATTTATTTAGAAATCTAAAATATAGCATACAACAATCTTAGACTTAAAAATGGCTTGTGTGGCCAGGCTGTAGGGCACCAAAATAGACTTCTTGGGTTACATATCTGGAGTCTCTGCTATGTGTCTAACATATTATTGTGCAGTTTCAAATGATAGGTTACAGTGTCTTTGACTGAAAGTTCAGGCATACAGGGATGCAGACGTTCAGTCCAGGAACGGGACACCACATGAATGACAGGCTCCGACCGGCTTTGAGGAATCTTACCTGACATTTCAGACTGAGGGACGCCGTCCAGAGAGAATCCCTTGGCACCGTAAAACTGTCGGATATCCGAACAACTCCGGGCTTTGCTGGTCCCTTTGTCCCCAAAGACTGGTGCTGTAAGAGAGCACAGTGCCAGAGCCGCTATAACGAAGGAATCCATTCCTGCAGACCCCTGTAGCTTTGGACTTAGTCAAGTGGAAATCCGACCAAGAGACGAAGGAGACAGTGCTGCGTCCCTCACGGAATGGATGACTTAGGCTTAGATCGAAACAGGGTACGTGGTGGTGCTGTGCGTAAAATATCCTCCACCTTCTTGCTCCCGTCTCTGTGCTCAGTGTGGCTGCTTCTCCGCGCACTGCTGCACGGCACAGGAGCGATTCCTCACAGCGCAGATATCCCGTCTATTATTTTCTCCCAAATAATAACCTTCTCTTGCACAAGGCTACCCAAGGATAAGTACAGATCTCCTGTCTTATTTATCCACCGTTGGGGTTTTGACTCACCTACAAAAGGAGAAGCAAGAGATGAAAGAATTAGGTTACGCATTTATAGCTGAAATAAGCTATTTTAAGTCATGTCAAAAAATAGCACTGCGCTGGCTGACGCCTTGCAGCCTGGTTCTGTTGACTCACGCCTGCCGGCTTTAACGGCCCGGGGGATCAGAGTAAAGAGGCGCACACAGGCAGATATATCGCAGCTCCGCTCAGGGTTTTCTGAACGATGCTGTGCCAGAGCTGCCACTCTGTGGAATGAGAGAGGCGGGGAGAGGCAGGCAGACACAGAGAGGAGGAGAGAGAGAGATGGGGAGCAGAGGTTTAGAGCAACCTCTGCCATTTTCGTTTCATCCTTGTCATTTAAATATTATTTTTAGACAAGTTTCCTTATAACATCACCGTCTAACAAGCTGAAATAATGGATCCAGTTCTAGAAAAGTCTGTCATTCTCATTCTGCGCCAAGCTGTGATTGGACCACCAAATGGTGGTCTGTGGCTCAGGTGAGGAATGTTCTCTGCGCACCGGCCAGGTGTGTCACACGGGACCTGTGGGCGTGCCCTCCGACCCATTCCCACCCACAATGTAGAGTACATTCGGCCATAAGGGTCTGTGAAGCAATGAATCATCAAACCTCATCACTCCTCAAGGTGCAATTAATCGGCTGACAGGTCACTCACTATCTGCCATGTGCTGTTCCCAGGTTTAGGCAACCTGTCGCCTGCTCACAGCATGTAAGGAAAGATGATGTAGAGGAGGATTCATCACTCCATAGGACAAAGATTTTCACTCCAGTTTTTGCCTATTTTAAATAGCCTACCTGAGCCTTATCTTCTTAAGGGTGTCCTTTTTGCAGTCACCCTTCCATGGAGACCATTTCTGATCAGGTTCAGTGAACAGTATGGGTCAACTGAAAGGTCAGATGCATATCGGTCCTGTATCAAAACATCACTTTAAGATATTGTTCACCTGCTGTAGAAAGCTTCTGTCCTCCACCTGCTGTTTCAGTGGATCAAACTTTTTAAAGAGACTCCCCACCATGCTGTTGCAAAGTTATCTGCTAATTGCAGGTTGGGCATCACTTTGTTGTTGCAAAGATACAGCTTTAGGTCTGTCAAATCATATCATCTTTGGTATGTTAATGGTTGGAGCTAAGGAAATAAGAACAAATTCTGTGCTGTTGAAAACTGACAGATGGTTCAACAATTTTGCACACTATGGTTTGATGATTTGACACGTTCACACTTTATTGTTGTTACTGCATTAATGACCCTTCATGCTCTTGCCTCGTGCTTTAGAGCAACAAGACACTTGATTTCTCTTGCATCTGAACACAAGAGGAGTGTTTTTTTGCCTAATTTCGATGGGTTTTTCTTCTTTTTTGAAAAAAAATCCCTATCCATTCACTCTCAAGTTGCACTTTTGTTGTTCTTCACATGCTTTTCCTGAACAAAAGTTTGTTGAATTAGCTTTGTTTGGCAAAAGCCTGAGATTTGCATCTATAAAAATGGTTTGTTTACAAAGTAAGCTACATTTTGAACATTCTTGGGATTTCTCTGTTTATTTTGTGCCTCTAATAGGATCATTGACTTCTAGTTCCCAGTCTCAAGCCCAGAAAGACTACTGCCTTGTCATGGCATTGGCAGTAAAATATCAATAACTGAGCTCTTTCTTTCTTTTCCTTCTTCCCAACACTGTGAACTCAAGGCAAAATGAGTTATATCAACAAAACACACACATCTCTCACTCAGAATAATACACATTACTCAGTTTAAGTATGTGAAACGGAGTCAGACAGTGTTGGATAGTGTCTGTCTTGTGGGAGATGCTTCTTCAGAATTGTTTTCCAAGCAAAAAGCCACTGCAAATTATTGTAGAGACTGACGAAGAAACATCAGAAAGTTTTGCCTTAAATAAGAGGCTATCACATGACAGATGAACAAACAGAAGTTTGGAGAAAAGAGAAACAAAGGTGAGAAGGAGGGAGCATTTTGACAACACGAGTCCTTTGCTGTGCCCAAATCATTCTATTTTTGAAGATGGACATTGTTTATGAACACATTAGGAAGAAACTACTCTATAATTACCCTGCTCCCCATCACTGGCTCAGACAAAACAAATGGGACAGAATCTCACCAATCATCAACTGAGAAATGCTTGCACTCGGATCCCCTTATTAGATCTCTGAAATGAATGGGCATGAATTCCACATTTGTTCTGTAATATCAGGTGTCTTCCCCATGTGTGCCCAGACAAACGTGCCACTATATCATCCCTGCAGCTCTGCATAGCTTAGAAATATGTAGCTGTGACACACAGAGACTGCTTTTCACAATCTGTGTGATGCCTTTTGCCTCACATCTTTGCTGTGAGGGAACATCAGGCAGCGTTAAGCACATGTGGCCAGGGGTTAATGAGTCTAGTAGGCTCAAAGCTCAAGTGTGATAACATGTCAGTCTTTATTATATATGGGTTTGTGTATGCATGCCATGCATGTGTGTCAGAGTCAGTTGCTGTGTGAAATGTGAGTTTATGTGTCTGTCTGTGTCCCACATGTGGTCATAGGTCGGCCATGCCACTGGAGGACTGATTGGCCCTCTACTGTCTGGTATGGAGATTATATAATTAATGCCCAATAAAGCCACAGAACAGCCATGTTTTCTTCAGGCTGATTCTCATTGAAGTTTTATTGGCTCTGACCATGAAAGGCTTTCTAATGAGGAGCAGGATGCTGGGGGAAGTTCAGGAGACTGGCAGAATGGTAGCAAAGACAGAGGAGAGCATGGGGTGAGAGGCCATAAATAAGCAACAGTCAGTTTAGTGTACATGTGCAGTAATTATGTGGTGAGCAGTTTCAGGGCGTGATGGGGTTTTTCTAGTGAAAATTACAATGCATATGTGCAGAAATACTTTGGATGTTCGTCCCAGTTTTTCCCAGTTTGACACATAATCCAAAAATAGATTGATAGAAGAAGTATTTATTTCTATTTTCTGCTCTTATATACTGTAAACCCACTGTCCAAAAACGTTATGGACACTGTTTAAAATGTAAAGTAGAATTAAAACAAAATGTAGATGTAGATTATCTGAAATAAGACTGTTTTTATTAAAACTGGGTTAAAGTAACAATAAACAATGTTGGGACAGAAATGTTAGATGAATGCACTTATTGAATTTGGCATCAGTGAAATTCTTGAACACAGTTGAGACAGAAGCAACAACAGAGGAGAGGTTGTGTAGCGTAATGCGTTAATCAAATCATTAATGAGTGTGACCAAACTGATGTCTCCTAAGAATAAGAGGATTCCTTTTTCTTAATTTCAATAAGTTGTTTTTTTCTGTTAAGAAATGTGCCTCTGCATTATCCTACATGGCCACATGCTTTGTACAATTTGCATTAAAGGTACAGTCAAGACTCACTGACAGCAACAAACACCTGAAGGGATTGTGGTAAACTCACTAACCCCAATGCCAAGAGAATTTTTCTTTTCCTGAACATGACATTGCTAATTGCTAAATCATGCTGCAAATTCTGAGATGGATTGAGGTCTGACATTCCAACGCATTGAAACATTTCATGAGTGTAACTTTAGCAATGTGTTTCGGGTCGTGGTCCCGCTGTAAGGTGAATCTCCTCCTCAGTCTTTGGATGCCTGAAACACATTTTCCTTGAGAGATTTCCTGTATTTAGAGGCA
>JBBDHI010000008.1:12371880-12389458 GCA_037177115.1 Craterocephalus stercusmuscarum
CCTCCTTTGGGAAGTGAAGGTTTCCCGAGAAAAAAAAAAAACAAGAAAAAACTTGTGTTTCTAAAGGTTTGGGAAAAGAAGGTGGAAAAAAAAAAAAAAAAAAAAAAAAAAAAGAGGGGTTGTTGTTTTAAACAAACATTGTCCAGCAACCCCTCAAGCGGTTGAAGTTGGTTGGGGTTGGACATAACAAGGAAGGGGTTAGAATTCAGTAAATTGAAATCAAGATGGTTCAGGGCACTGCTCTGCAGTGTACTGGCAAACTACCCAGGGGGTATCCTGCATCATGCCTGGTAGCTGCTGGGATAGGCTCCAGCTCCATAACCCTATTTTGGAGGATAGAAAACGGTGGAATGGCTGAGATCGGTTATTTGAAAAAAATCAGTTATTAATTTAGAAAAGAAAAGCAGTTATCTGTTTGAATCACTTTGCTGTAATTTTTTAAATGCTTCTGTCTTAACAGAGTGACTCTGAAGAATATTCAATATCCCTTCGAAAACCCTTTAATGATGATTGAGCACAAAAGCAGACCACCTTTCATTCACTCCGAACTTAGTTGTAAACGTTCTGGTTGTAAATCTTACCTTAGCACTGTCAAACCCATATGCACAGAATTATTTGTAATGGATTATTCCTTTTCATGTTATTGTTGAAAATAAACACACTTTACTGGGATTTCATGTCAAAATCCCTTTTTGTTTTTTTTGTAGGACACTTTCTGTTTTACACAGAAGAGATCGTCAGGTCAAACTACACAGATTTCGATCTGTTCAGCCACTTATTTGTCTGTACACTAGGTCTGGGCAAAGTAGATAGGATACTGTGAGATTTATGACCATGGTCTTCTAGCCCCATTGTTTTTCTGTCAGTACAGCTCTTTAACCAACAGTTAGATTAGGTCCCCCAACAAAAACGGAGAAAAGTGTATTTTCTAAATCTTAAATGGAGACCTACTGATTTATATTTTTTCTTTTGTTCCAAGAAAACAAAGTCACACGCTCCCTGCTTCCTTTGTGACTAACTGACCTTTTGTCACACAGGAAAATAAAGCTTCTGATAAGAGTCTGCTCTAAAACAAGGATATCTATAAACTTCCTTTAACAAATCATATCTCTCTTTGCCTGGAAGAAAAAGAAAGAAAAAAACTGATTTGCAAATCAGAAAAGAACCCATACACTGTTGCAAGGAAAAATGATCTACAGATGTAAGCTAGACAGATCAGAAACTGTGTTTTTGCATTGTGTTGTTCACCACGGTCCAACCCCTGGCACCAGCACTTTCGTGCAGGTGCATCTTCTTCTTCCATGTCACTATTACACTATACAAAAAAAATAGCACAAAGATCCACACAATTCGAATTGTGCAGAGTATTATGCGGTTACAGTTTGAAATTCATTTGTTCCGTTTCAACAAATACTATAGTTTTAGATTTTTTATCACGTGCATATCCACATGTATCAAATAAGGCAGTTGTATATGAGGAAGAATCTACATTTAAAAGGATAAGGATATTCTATTTACTGTAAAAAAGGGGAAGATCCTTTCATTCTCTGTTAGTTTTCAGATAACTGACAACAGTTGGAAAGGACGTTCTGTGAAAAGTGATATGAAGTTAAACGAAAAGCAGAAAAGCACTCGGAGAGTGCAGACCTCCACCAAGCTCCATTGACTGCAATGTTAACGAACATTTCAAAGTGATCCAGAATCCGTAATCTCTTACGGATTTTTACCAAAATGTAACCGATTGTCCCTTGCATCATTACCAAGCTATCCTAAAAGTTTAACCGATATCCGTCCATAGCTTTTTGAGTTATCTTGTACACTGACAGAATGAAAAACTAATAAATGCAGGCAAAAACATAACCTCCTTGGCGGAGGTAATCAACATCTTTTCTGAGTAAATTCAGCATTGGTATTGGTACTTTCTTCTGAAAAGTTGCAGATGAATAACATTTTTGAGAAATTTGCTCAGATCTGGGTCTGGATCTGGTCTTTTATCAGGTCTGAGTCAGAACCAGATGTGGTGAAATGGTCCAAGTTTAAACATAAAATCATGTCATGTAAGTTTTTGCTTTTAAAAAATGCCACCTAATTATTTCTCTAAAAACTAATCTTTACAGTAACTCCACCTAAGATCATTTAAATGTTTTTTTTTGCCTTTTAAAATTTTGAAATATTATCCTTTCACACCTGAGGGATATTTGACTTATTTGAGAAATAGGAGAATCTAAGATAGCCATATAAAATATTGCATGTACTGTTGCTTTCTGTTCACCTGCTGTCTGCACTCACACTTAAAACAGTTAAAGAAATGAAACATCAGGACTTTCATTGTCCTGTCGACAGTCAATTCAAGCTGCTGTAATTTTTATGCCATTATTGCAATCCAAAATTAGTTTGCATGGGGTGGGATTCTTAGGAGAACGAGGCTAAAGCACTGGTGGCCCTGCCATATTGATTCTCCCTCTCTCAGGCTTACAGAATTGGACAGCAACAGCTGTTTCTGAATCTGTAATAAAAGCGGATCAATGGTGTTGCTGCCCACCAACACACTCATTTATCCTTCAGCATGTGCAATTGCTGCACATATAAAGTGTTTTGTGAGTTTAAATTCATCCACTAAATACAACAGTCATGTGGATGCAAGACACTGATAGAGTTTCGGAATGGAAATGCATGACAAAAGGCCTAAACAATTTCAAACAATTGTCAAATGATATTAAGTTTTAAATTGTACAAAGAAACACAGAGAAACAAAGAGAGTTGCAAAGGTGGAATGGCACCCATGGGAACTGTGGAACATTCACTCTGGTGCTCATCCATCTCCGGGACATGAGGAAGGAGGCTGCCAGTTGCATGCCAAACACAGCAAACCTGACAGAGAATTCACTGGGAGATACAGACCAACCTTAAGCTTGTGTGACAGTCCTGCAAACACACACATGCATGCAGACAATTTATTGTTACTCTCCACAGTTATATCTTTCGTTACACTCACACCATTGGCGACCCACTGGTTTTAATTGGAATGGGGGCTGATCCTAAAGGGGCCACATTTTTCTCTGGTCGGCCATTGTCATGCAGAGACAGTTCATTTGTTTTCCTAGCAGCCAGACTTTCACGTTGACTGATGTTCAGGCCCCACTGCTGCGTCTTATTACCACACAATAGATTCTAATGACACGCTCAACCCAGACTCCAGCTTCCTCCACCAACCAGTCAATAACTTTGAGTCCTTGTGCATGTAGTATTCATGTTGGAGCAATTAGCATCTGTTTGTGAAACACGTTGCCCAGTCTGTTTCCTGACAAACCAGTTTATCAGTAGTCGTATGATAAACTGGATCCAGGGAAAATTCTGACTGCTTTTTTATTTTCAATTTTTTTAAAGTCACTATTCATGAGGCAAAGGAGGGCTAATTTCACATAAATGTGTACAAGTTCACTGTAAACTACACTGTGTGACAGCTATCTGCCAAACTTGGCAAAGACAAGATGAGCATGTCTGATGTGTAACTTCATAATGATCGTATCTACTGAATCATGTTTGGCTTCGACTGTAGAGGGATAACGCAGGCTCCAAGCATCAGATTCAAGATTCTTACCGGGAACGTCAGTTCCTCTACGTTTGGGTTTGTTCTGGTTTATATACAAAGGTGCCTTTGTCACATTGATCAATGGATCATTTCATGCTACATTTTTATGGTTAATTTGTATGGTTAATTTGGTTGATGTGGGTCCTTACTGCAGGGTGATCAACCTAAATTTCTAACAACTGTCAAAAATATGGTGAAGGATCTTAAAATGAGATTTTGCTCTAGGAAAACAAAATCCAACTTAAAAAAAGTCAATATGGAGTCTCATGAAGAGGCTTTTCTATCATCTTTTATAATGTAAAAACGTGTAGCTCATGCATGGCATGGCAATATAAGCAGCCTTTATTTGTTCCATTGTTGTTTATCAATTGACCAATTAATACATCAAATATCCCTCTGTCTTCTCACATTAAAAATCTGACTGCTGTCCATGCAAAAAGCTTACTTTTCTCCTCAGTCTCTGACCTTACCTGCACTTTTCCCTGTAGAAATACAGTAGTTTTTTTTTTTTTTTTTAATTCTTCAGATGTTAATCTCCTCAGTGGGTGCTTGAAAGAGGTTCCAGCCTCTGCCCAGTCCTCTGGCCTGTGATGTTATAGTTGAGGTCAGCCTCTATTTTTCTTTCATAACAGGAATAAGTCGGGATTCTTGTCGGATCTGAAATTATTCCACAGCTGAATGACTGTTCATATTTGATGCTGGTCATCCAGAAGGACTTGCCTGGAGGCAGCAATCTGCAGAGTGCTGGATGAAACGTACAATGTGAAAACTTTTACAGCTCTACGCATGTATGATTGCTTTGTACATGTATGCTGGCCTTTACAATATTTCATCAGTTAGAAACAAATCCTTTTGTTTTGCCCTCGAACAGCTTTTAATCACCCACATCCCTCACACAGAAAATGACAACCTCATGACAGCTGCCAGGAGGAAAACACCACCCTGTCTTTCTGCCCTCTGCCAGAACAACATGATGAGAAACACATCTGACAAGTGAGAACAATCAGCAGTTTGGAGGAATAAGGCAAAGTTCTTGCGTCACTGTTGATCTCCGTCTATGTTGCTGACACTTCCCATGATGCTCAATCATGTTGAAAATGTGTTTAATTGAACTCAAACAGTCAGCTCAAGAACGCACCAAGCATAATGCTAATTGGCCAGCGTTGCAGGGTGACAGATCGACAATTGGCAGTGACTGCATGTATTAGCCTGCTGTGAGAGCAGAGGGAGCCCTGAGCGGAGGGAAATGGATACAGCTGACAACCGAGAGTCAAGAGGGTAAGCTGTGGTTAACAGGAGCCACAGCAACCCCTTCACCTAATTGTCTATCTTTGAAAAGCTATTTCCAGTGCATTCGCACTTCCTTTGCTTCCTTCATCCTGTTCAAGCTTGTCAGAGTGATCCCCTTGCTGAAAAGGTAAGACAATCTAGATTCAGAGCGGCGTGTGAGGGGAACTCCACTGCACAATCAGCCTGACTTCTCAGAACATGTATGGGGAAGAATGTTCTTTATTGATAAGCCTCCATTTACTGTGTCATCTAACTTCTTTGACTTTAAGTTGGCGCTATATCTTCCCATTACTGAGGAACTAAAAACTTGCGTTTGTGTGTGTGTATGCCTGTTAGGATGTTTAGGTGTGCACGTGGCCACTGCAGTGGAACAGAAGCGCTGATGTGTGCTACTGTTTAAAATAGTCTAGACAGACAGCTGAGCAGCTGTGACCTCAGGTCCCCCAAATTCTCAGTTACACTCACTGACCACACTGTTTCTTGAAATGTGTGTGTGTGGGGGGAGAGAGTACCATAACAGCCCTTTTTGACAACATCATTAGAAAGAAAATTCTTCATCTCCCTCCATTATTGTCCATTTAAAGTCATCCATTGCTCTCCTCATCAGCTGAGGCTACAACAGTTTTTTTTTTTTTTGGTTCTGTCATGCAAGTCCCCGCAGCCCAATTACATGTCAGGCAAAAGCAGAGGCATAATATCCTCCACTGGACACTTTCCTCACCCGTCTGAAGCCAGCCAGACTCTCAGTTTCACAGCAACAAGCATGAAATAGACTCCAAGGATCGCATTCAGTGTGCGTGCAATTGAAAGTGCAAGACAGAGTGTAGGAATGAGATCACTTGTGTGGGATGATTTTTGTGTTCATTGTGACACTGTGTCCTTAAAGCCAGGAAAGTGTTATTAGTCATATGCTCCCCGTCTGATGGCTAAAACAGTGGAAGGTGGTGAGACTTTGAAGGCCACTGTCGCCTGATAGATTGCCAATGATATGCTTTTATAACTATTGAGGAAAAAAAGACTTGTATTACACTGAAGACCAGTTATAGAGATTACTTACATACGTTTGCTTTAGTCCTGTTGTACTGGATGCATTTGAGGCTAATGTAGTTGTATGTATTAACAGCAACATTATATAAAAGTATAAATGCGTGACACAACAGCCTGGTATCACTCAAATGATGCTAGTGCTATTTTGTCATTACAAAAAGCAATTAACCACAGTTAAAGCTCAGCTGTGATGGATTAACATTGGCAAATAGTATTTCACACCTGGCCACATCTTTTCTAGAATTCAACTGAGTAGTTTCTTTTCGTTTCTGAGTAGTTTATTTTATTCAAATCAAGTAAACAATGCGTCAGCCAAAGTAGACTCCGAAAGCTCACTCAAAAACTAAGTGGAACTAACTGTGACCAACAAAAGGCAATGAAATGAAAGCAATTGTATTCGACAGTCATCCCAAATACTGTTCAGAGATGAAATCGTCCTTTCAAGTAATTTCAAGTAATTTTAGCATTTCCGTTCATGAGTTCATGCTGTTAACCAGGGGCCTGTTCCAGAAAGCAGGTTATGTTGAAACTCTGGGTTTGTTAACCCTGAGTTAGGAGAAAATCATAGTTTTCCGTTCCAGAAAGTGAGGTAATTCTTAACCCAAGTCTCCATGGTAACTGACTCCATGATGTAAACCTATTCGCTGGCAGGTTCACCATAAAGTGACCCTGTCTCCTCTCACCTGAAACAGCTCTCAGACATAACTTGTCCACACTGAAATGATTGGAGATATTTGGAAGATGAATGGCTACACAATTATTTAGGTAGGGAAGACTATTCGGAACTGTTCAGATGTGCAATTATTTCCTAATTAATATCTAGATAGATACTCTAGATACTCAGAGTTGATTGATCCAGCTCAAAGCAGCTGTTCTGGAACCGAAAACTCATCTCATCTCAGAGTTATTTGAACTTCCTTTCTGGAACAGGCCCCAGTCCTTTCAAAAGGCAAATGTCAGGCCCAGAGTCAGCTTTAACCACTGAGCATGAATGGGTTAAAAAGTCTTCAAAGAAAATATTGGGTGAATTTAACACCAGCCACCCATCTACAGAACTGCACACCAAACTGATGCTTTTCTGACACACTAATCAGGATGATTTAATGCTGGTTGGTGGATTCATCATATATTTTTGCTACATCTTTCAACTTTAACAACTCTTGGCAAAGGAAAATATAAATACTTTGCAAATAAACCTTCAAAGCATATCTACTTTTCTTTACCACAGTTTGAGTAGACGGTATCTTGTAGTAGAAGTGGGCTCAACTGAGATTTCATGCTTGTACTGTAGGACTTTTGACTTGTCCGCTTACTCCTTCTTTTCAGCTGTCTTATAAGAAGTCAGTCATACAGTGCTAAAACTTCGGAAATAGAGATATTCCCTGCCTGGTAATCAATATGTCTAAAATATTTAGATATTCCAAGTTATTTTCGATTAAATAATGAGAAGCAGAAAGGAAATATTACCTTGAGAAATCTGCTGGTTATTCCACTGGAACAGATTTTGTTAAGGGGAGAAACCCACTTAAAAGACTTGTTGGAAAAATGATCAAATGACACAAGGTTTGAGAGTCAGATTGTTGTTGCCATTATATGTGTGAATTCTCCATGTCAAATTCTACCTCACTTACCTCTTCCTGCCTCTAAAATGCTTTGGATTTGTTTTAATAAATGTATCCTTGCATGTGAGCCTGCATATGTGCCTTTTTTATGCTCATAGTATGACAGCCCGATGTGCTAAAACTTGTAAATTGTGAGTTTGTTTGAGGATATGACGGTGCCAAAATGAACATAGAATGTTGGGCAGAAATTATTGTTCATTTCGAGAGCTGCTGAATAGGACAAGTCCCTTACCGCTTGGTGAACATCTAGCAATTAAAGTGAATGACAGTTAAAAGTGCAAATACCAAATAACTCAATGCTAATTATTTGCTTAGCTTGGCTTAAGAAATGCGGGTACTAAACCCATGAATATGCAAAAATTCCCATCCAGGAGCACGCAACAGTTCTTCCGCATCTGTCTAGTTGATTTTCTCATTGCCAAAACTATCCATGTCTTCCGCGCTCTCACACTCCCCCTTGCCATTCCTGGTGCAAACACAGAATGATATGTTTAGCAAAAGGCTTCCTTGATGCAAATAGAGAAGGTCAGACTGAGACGGCTTGACCTGCCTGTGCTGTCATAACTCAGTCCTCCTCACTGCTGACGAGCAGCAAGTACGATCACAGGCTTTATCTTAAAAGGAAACCCTGTCTCCTGGGTTAGTGCACAGATATAATCGGAATATTTGTCACACTACTTGCAAGATATTAAATCAAATGCACTTCCTGCTTGTTTCTCTAAAACATTTTCCTCTTTAGGAGTGTTATTACTTCCTCACTGTATTATATTCACTGGACACAGCAGTATGAGTAACGAGACAAAGTGAATATTCTGCATAACATAGGAGTTTGCACATATTACAACGACAAAGTGGAAGATGACTGGCACGATGAAAATTACGTGACATGCCAATAGAGCCAACAGATGTTGTCATGCCCTAACAGGCACAGTATGAGTGTGAGGGAGACGTAAGTCAAGCATAGTCTGAACAAGCACATACAGCAGGCCCATGACTAACTGGGACTTAGAACCTAAAACACCTGTGGATATGCCATGGGTGTGTTCAGCTTTTAGTTAACAATGTTTCCCAGAAAATCTGTGTTGTCTTAGACTTATGTTCTTAAAGGAGGGACTATTCAGACAAGCAAAAGAGCAGAGCACTTTTAATAGAGCTCAACTACACTGTATCATTTCGATACAAAAATGACAAAATGAGGCACAAAACAAGTGGCAAATAATGTAAAATATGTACATTTACACGCATGCCAAAGTAAATGATAAATCGGAGCAGTGAACGCCTGTCTGGAGTTTAACCTGCAGAAAGGAAACAATTATGTGTCATTCAACTGCCAAGACTTCACATATTCAGGGTATTTTTTACCCTTATTTAATGGCAAGGTTTTAGTGTGCAATTCTAGGGCGGCTGTAGCTCAGTGGATAGAGCAGTTGCTTGTGGAACAGGAGGCAGGTGGTTTGATTCCACCCAGCTGCATGTTGAAGTGTCCTTGGGCAAGACATTGAACCCTACCTTGCCTCCTGATATGCCTATCAGGGATATGCATGTATGAATGTTTGTTCTCTCAAATGTAAGTTGCTTTGGATAAAAGCGTCTGCTAAATGACAGTAGTAACTCGACGTATATGGATATCGGTTTGGTTTAGACATTGCATCTATGTGACTTGATACAATTTGTTTTGTTCAACATCTTCATTCAGACTGGCACTCTGTTATGTTAATACAAGTCAATACAACTTTATCTTATGCACAGAAAGAAAACTGGTATCTAAAGGTAGCAATGGCAGAAGATGTTTCTCTTTATTTGCTTCCTTTTTGAGCATAACCATGCAAACTGAATATGGTTTAATCTGTTGGATTTGCTAGGAATCGTCTGCAGGCATTAGAGCTCATTTCAGTGTTGTCCAACTCAGAATAAAATAAAAGATGGAGAACCAAACAACAGCTACCACTGCGCTACATCAGTCAAACTGATAGAAATAGTTAGATTTTTTTGTTTTAGGAATTAGGTTTGATTGGAGGTTGTGATCTTTAGTCATTATCAAATGAACTTAGCGCAAGTTCTAGCTTTGTTCCAGAGGTCTGTCCGGCGACAAGTGTGATGCCAATATTGTGTATGTGCATGAGCCGCTCCAACTTTGACTATGTTGGTCTTTGTTTACCTGCACTGCACTCAGTCTGAGCCTGGAGTTAGAAGCACAATAGATAAATTAAGCATAGCATAGCCAGCATACAGGTAGCCAAATACTTAAAAGGCCACAAGCTTATATTAGCTTGTATGCTAACAGTAGGGTTAGTGTTACGTACTAAAAACGTAGCACTGCAATATTATTATCCTGATTTCTGTCATAGTCATACATATCACTGAGAGTCCTGTCTTGTTTTATTCCCAGCAGATCGGAGCTCCCTCCGTGTATCAAAGCTGCTCTGATCTTGACTCTGGTTTTCCTCCTACAGTGGTCAGACTCCCGTTTGGCTCTTCTCATCACAATAGACACAGTTTTTCTCTACTTTGTCTAGCAGGCGTTTGTGTTGGTGTTTGAAAGGCACTTGAGGGCGCCGGTCTATTGTTATCCAGTTATAGTCGACAGTATTGTGTCAATGATGGTCTCATTGAGGCGCAGTAAACAATACAATACTGCCAGTGGCCATGTTAATGAGCATGCGCAGCGCTTCAACCCACATACTGTACACGCCCTGAGGATTCGAGCCCAAATCCCTCTCGCTGACTAGGCAGAGACAGGACTATAGAGGCAGCTGAGGTGGACAGAGATTGGCTCATCCTACACATCAGGCAATTGTAAGAGGATGTTGGGGAAAGAAAATAAGATTTAGCATTTCAACTTGCGCAATGCACCTTTATATTCCAAATTCTCCATTCAGTAAGTGTTAAGCCACCATTGGAAAATTATGGTTTCAATTGATGCACTCTGAAGAAAGATCCTTTTCTGAACAGATTTGGTAACTCTGTTGGTTATACGTGCAATAATCTGCAATTCAACAAGCAAACACACAAAACAGGATGCACAGTTAACATTAGTAACAACAATGTACAGACTTTGTTCAAATGTCCAAACTGTCCATTTATGTCTTGGCTTAAGCTGGAAAGTGATGCATATTATTGATTTAGTTTTGACAGACATTAAAACTGTATAGTTTATAGCAATTAGAGTAGAGCTGACAAGCATAGCCCCTTCATAGTTTAACAAAAAGAAAAGAACTCATTCATCTCATTTTTTTAGATCAGTATCTTGCTCTTTTCATCAAATCTTTCCACATATATACAATTACTACAGTATACACACCTAGTTCATCTGCACAATATGTTCAGCCGTGTAAGTGAGTCTGTGCTGTACCTTTGAACTCATTACATTCTAATCCCTACAAAAGGTATACAGTCATTAGAGCATATCAAATCTGCTGTTTTGGGCCAGGCACCCGGGACTGAACTAACAATCAATCATGCATTCTTTAATCCCTAAAATGAAATGAGTTTTCAAACAAGCATAATTCTTCTGCCTGGTTGGCAAACGGTGCAGTGCTATGATGAGGTCTGTAGCTCAGAGGATACATAAAAACCTGCAGTACAAAAGGAAGATAGCTGTTCAGATATATGTAACATGGAGGGGGTTCCATTTGTAAATGTTCTTAAGCATGATGCAGCCACATTCGGAATCCCAAAGGTGTATTTGTGAAGTAAAACAAGTAGCTTTAGAGCTCCTGTACACACAAATGTCTAGCTTCAAACAGTGTATAAAAACAAGTTTTATCTTTGCAGTTGAGTATGCATGCAAGCAGCTTGTGCAAACACCCACGATGATGCTGCAGGACACGTTCCCGTGGTAGCCCACCCATACAGACTCCTTCAAAACTGTCCACAATGTCCTGCTCTCCTTTTCGGTTTTCATTACTGTCCATCCATGTAGGCCAAGGACAAGAGTAAAGAATATATTAGTCAAATGTTTGAGTATTTGTGTGCATGTAGGTTCAAAAAGGAGCAGAGATGATGGTTGAGTCAGTTTGTGCTGTCATTAGAACAGCGTCCACTGTAAGAACAGCCCAGCAAAAAGCAACACAAGGCTCCAGGGTTGTAGCCAGCAGACTGATGGTGAACCTCCTATCACCTTCACTGAAGGGGGCCTGTCAAGGCTTTCTTGTGTGCTGTCCTTTCTAGGCTGTTTCCCATGTGATTCTTCTCCACTAGAGACTTCTTTACGTGCTAGAAGAGAAAAAAAAAACAAGAGAAAAACAGGACAGTTAAGCTTTCCAATGTAATCATGGTAATCTGCTTTGATTCCTGACCAAGTGATTTGAGCTTGTAAGAATTGTATATTAGGGCCTCTTTATCGTCCACGTCATCCAACCACCATTTAATTAATTGAATCAAAGTGTTTTCACAAGCAATCTAGCATCAGAATGATGTATGTCTGTTAGAATTAAAGTCTCGAGCATCAGTCAAAGCACAGCCGTCACTGTGTGAGTTACAAGCCTTCATCACTTACTTTTAAGTGCTCTTGAGTACACTCATTCTGCCACTGTATTATGGTATTACAAACAGTAATTGCAAACCAGTAATAGCAAACCAGTTGCACTGTATAGTGGATTTTTCTAAACTTCAGAGACAGCCATCATCTCTAGATACATCACAATGGATGACTGCCTGGGTGTCCCTTTACCTTAACAAACAAAAGGCATTCATAAACACAACTTTCCTGCTGACAACAGAATTTCCACACAGACTTCTATCCTCATATATCAGTGTTGCTGCTGCTTGTGTGTGTCTCCCCTTTTTTCCCTCTGGATGATGACAATGTATTAATGGATTCCTTCTGCTCATTGCCCATCCTTCTTTCCACCCCTCTGCATGGATCCCAGCTTGACCCAACCCAGCACAGCTAAGTACTTTAGTGAATGGGAAAGAAATAAACACACTTAGCACAGCAGGATCATACACACCCTCAGATACAAGCTGAATTCCAGTTAACCTGAGACTGTGTAAAGAGGAACGGGAACTCTATCAAACAGAAGAGATAGCGGTTAAGAGTAGTGCAATAAGGCAAATATTAGTTTGGGAAAATGCTATCAGTGCCTATTCACAATTTCCAAGTGTGTACAGACAGATTTGTTAAAACTTCAGGTTTCTCAAAGTGTAAGGTTACAAACTTTGTGATACCTAGGTTGTTAAACAACTCAAGAGACAATCAGCTTATAAGATACCAAAGCCACAAAAATCCAAAGATATATTCCACAGAAGAAATAAATATCTGGCTAAACATTCTGATATCAAATAACATATCAGGTTTATATCAGCAACATGTTTTCATTCCTTTCTCAAGCTTTAATTAATTTTATTCCGCCCCCACCGTAAGGATTTATAAACAAACATTCTTTTTTGAGGACAGGGAACGGCCCATCCTTAACCTTGCTCTTGGGTTATGCAGCATGCATGTGTGAACAGAGCTCGGCGAGGCTCTGAAGAGAGATGCGTTTCTCGTAGCAATGGTTTGTGTTGTTCTAGAAGACAATAGACAAAGATTTCATTTATCCCAACTCAGATTGCTGGTATTGTTTCAGTGGAGATGGGCTGCATCTCATCAGGGAATTGTGAGAACACGCCATTTCAATGGGCCGACTTAACAGTAACACCAAGGCTAACCACCTGGCTAGCTGCTAGAGCACATCTTTGCAGAACATCCAATAATGACGTGGACAACCATAATGCCAACTAAATTAATATTTGTTTTGATTTGCTTTGAAAAAAAACAGGGATGCAATTGAAAATTATAAGCAATAATTAAATGTTTTGGTACATTTTGTCAAAGTATTAAACATTTATTTTTTAGTTAATCAAAACTGATCATAGAACACAATTTTCAAGAAATTGTTCAACTATTTGAGATGTCTGAAACAATTCTTGCATGATAGTATATTGTTAGGGGAAAACAACACCAAGAATTTATTTGTGGATTAAAACTGATACTCTTATAGTTAACTTCCCTGTAAGAGACTTCCAATCACAGAATTCCTTTCCAGGAAATCCACTTCCTGAAACATCTGGATAAACCCCCAAAGAAAACCTCAATGACTCTCTTTCAGTTCAGCCTTTGACAAGATGACACCTCTCACACAGCTCCTGTACCAGGAAGGCCTGAGTGACCAGGCCACACGTCACTGCCTCTCTACTTTCATCTCAGGAGGGCCAACCCATCCCCCAGGCTCCAAGCAGAAGACAGGCCTGGTAACCTCCCAACTGCTCATCTCCAGGTCAGCCAGGAACAGCTGATCTCTCTTTTTTCTGTTCTGCAGAACCAGCGATCTTCTCACTGAGGAAAAGGTTCCTTCCTGTCTGAGTTATCCCCAGAGACAGACACTGAACAAAAAGGGTCTGAGCCGGCTTTTCTTCCTGCAGAGACTGTAGAGTTTACAGTGTACTCCACATGTTTTATCAGTCTAGTCTGCTGTTGCAAACACCATCTTCTTTACAGTAGTGTTTGGGCAGGGACATAAAGGAAGCCAACAGACTGAACAAACTCATCAAAAAGGCAAAGTAAGTTATTTGCATGATGCTCACCACTTTGGAAGAGATAGCTGGTGACTGAATTTTGGCAATAATGGACAATAACTACCATCATTGGACAATCTGAATCTGTCCTTTTTTAGTTCTATTTTTAAAACAACATTTTTAGTTGCACCTTGCCCCCTGATTTTGTTACTGCATTGACAACTCACTGTTCCTCTGGGGATTGATAAAGTCTTCTGATTCAGATCGATGAAATGTTTCCGAAGTTATAGTTGAGACTGGAAACATCAGAAAAAGCAGAACTGCTGTAACACAGGACCCAGAGAAATCCAGGAGGGTGGGAGTAGAGAAGAATTTGATGCTGTTGTGATAGTGAGACAATGTCAGCAGATAAGCTGTGTTTCATATGCCGGCTCACATGTAAGTCCTCTAAAAACAGAGGGCGGGAGGGAGTGAAAGATGACAGATGTTAGAAGAAGAAAATAGTTGGGCTTTTAAGGCATTAAGTATATGGAGGATTAATATACTTCATTGCTTACATCAGGACAGATGGAATCAATCACTTTAGGCAACTTCAAGGCTAAAGGCACACAGACATGTTTCTCACCTTGCAAACAATAGCTAATGACACATGTGCTACACTGATAAAAGACAAATGTCATTTGATTTGTACTTTCTTTAAGAACAGGAATAACTCAATATGTGGGAGGTCTGTCATCGTGTATGCAAGTGTGTTTGGCATGTAGACTGGTATAAAGAATGGCTTTTCCAAGTTTTCATTACCGGGTCACTGAGAAAAAGAAAATGGCCACAATGTGACTTTGTACATCTGACAATCCAACATCCATTCTGCTATAAACACACGCAGTTTCGGGACCTTGTTGACCTCTGTGTTGGCTAAGTGTGTGAGAATTGGTTCACAATGTCCTTTGCCACTAATGCCTCTCCAGATGGGTAGCTAGTGTGTGTGTAGAAACCTTCTTTTCCCACCGGCCAAAGAAGAACAACAGCTGCTTCTAACAAGTCTGGCCACAACACTGAGGAAGAGGTGGACTGCAGGCTCAAGGCCAAGAGGCAGGAGGACTGGAAGGGGAAGGGTGGGAGGAAAAGAGGAATAAGGTTGGAAGGTGAGTGAGGGGAATAACAAACGTACCGGTCATCGTTTCTTTGGAAAAAAATTGAGGGATGGAAAATTGCATGATGGCTCTCTGGGCAATGAGGTCAGTTTTATACTGCTACCCTCCATCTTTCCGTCTGTCCCTCTCTGTGCTTCTTTTGGTTTTCCAGCATACTTCCAATACTCACCGATTAGATGCCTACGCTTATGAAAAGTTTCGAGCTGATTTCTCACAACTTTCTGTCCACAAAAGATAAGATTTCAGCCATAATACTCTTACAGACGTCATAAACATTTACAAAATAAAGGGAGGGACAAACTAATACTCAAACATCAATACAAAGGGACAGGAATGGGACAAAAGGTTAATTAGTCTACGAGGGGACAAATCCAACGACTTAATGCTGAAAACTAGGTCCATATCCCTAACCAGTATGCATTTCATTTGCCTGTGTATGTGTGGCATGCAAGCCTAAATTTAAATCTTGGCAAAACCAAAGCCACGTAGCCGTAATCCACAAGAAAATGTGCTACTGTATACTGTATATACTGGGGCTTATCACGTTGTCCCACCGCTAGATATAAAGTTTACAAAGCACCGTCTCCAGGCTGAACACAGCCTTGTTACCACAACAAACACTGGTAAATGCATTTACTTGTGTTCATTTGTATGTCACAGAGTTAAATTTGACACAGAACTGCAGAACATTTCCATACGTTTACAATGCACATTACCATAAACACACAGACGTGATTAAATGCGTAACTTTGACTAATTTATCATTAGCATCAATGCACCATTTCTCACTTTTTTCGCCGGCTGTGTAGACTTATGAACGACCAATTGGTAGAGGTTTGATTTGAGTTCATTAAGAGGCTGCTGTTGCTGTGGGTAGTCAGTATCTGCTTGGTCATTTTCGTCTCTATTAGTTCATACCACTGCGTTGACCTCGCAGCTCCTCTGCCTGCTAAGGAGTAGTTGGGAGGCGAGTCCAGGAGGTGAGGGGGAGTAAAGTAGCTCATGAGTCTGGTCTTTCACAAGGCCACTGGATCTGCCTCATGGCAATCTTTCATTAGCATAGGTGACCCCTGACACAGTTTTTACCACTCACAGAGGCAGACACATAAATGTAAGCACGCTGAAGATTTATGCAGCTCATGGTGCACATACACATGCACACACAAACATGCTGTCTGAATTAGAGACGATAATGTGATTAGATCACCCCTGAGCATACTGTGTGCTTTGTCGTAACTTCAGATCAACACTTCAGCGAGAACATTCGGCTGTTCCTTTCTTTTACTGCAACAGAGCTGCCAAGGACTTTAAGAACAACACTGTAAACCTGGTGATAAAGAGCAGCACTTATCTTTTAAAGATCTTTGGCTTTTCAGATGGTTTGAGGGAAAAAAATGATTTGCAGATTAGTTTCAATTAGTAACAGATAATTCTTAATCACAAACCTCTGTCAGCTATTTGTTTTTCGCAATCGCTGCTCTCTATTCGCCAGGTGCAGATGAAGATTAGCATAAACTGTGGAAGAATATTCTCCTGGTCTCCTTTAGCATACACACTAATTCTTATGCTGTTATGAAGTTTTGGGACTTAACATATTCTCAGCACACTTATTCTAGTTGGTATAGGTGTCTTTATTCATAATCTAAACATGTACATGGCTGCAATCATTACACACTACAGCCATAAAAGTTGAATCAAAGGCTCTAGTTTACCTCAAATAATTAAAGCATACTTGGGAAGGGAAAGGTCAACCTCTGAAATTTAGAACCTGTTGTTTTCTTGCCCATGAAACATTTTGTGTCATTATGCTTGCACGTGTGTGGTGTGGATGTGGTGTGTATGAAATGTGATGATTTTCATTTCAGGACCCATGTTGACAGATCAGGGGATCCATGACAGCTGTGTGAGATAAACTTCTCAGCCGTGGCTTTAGCTGGACCACAGCTGTGAGACATTTACAGGATTGACTTGTTGCCTTTTACCTGTTGAAGGTACTGTACAGTAAGCATCATGAAAGCAGTTTTTAGCTAATTACATGGAAAAAAAAAACATTCATATTTACATGGTAACAAGTTATGCAATTTTTAAGACCTAATATCTACAAAAATATACTTCTTACCTTCTTGAAAATGTCAATAAGAAATCCTGGGTGGGTGAAATCCCAAGTCATGGTCAGAGAACTTACAGAGCACTATGAAAATAATTTTAATTCTTCAGTTCCAGATGCAGGTGTACTAAGATCCACCTCTCTCTGGATCAAGGGTTGTTTCAACCATGAACAGGGATTTTACCCACAAATACCTCATTTCCACCAACGTTGAGCTGGTGCTGGTGCCAGAGCCAGTGCTTAGTTGGTTCAACTCTGGTGCTTCCAA
>JBBDHI010000008.1:12488593-12499018 GCA_037177115.1 Craterocephalus stercusmuscarum
ATATTATGTGCTATATACATACAAATTTACATACAACAGGAAAATATGATTTTACATTGTCAAATTATATGTGCATATATGCTTAGTACCATGAGTGGGCACAAATATAGCCAAGCCATAACTCCAGTAAGAGACATAAGGGGTACCATGGCAGAGAGAAAGTAAACCAAGAATTCATCCACGTTTCCAGCTATAAATATTGTCCCTTCTAAATATACACCTTTGCCACAATGTGAAGCAGTTGCACATGATAGGTGTACTGTATGTATTTGCACATGAATGGAGACTTTGTTCAACATAAAGGACATTAAAAATCCAGACGGTCACTGTATCTTTTCCAAAGCAAACCTTTACATGCAGTCCCGCCCATAAATAAACAGGCACTGTAATAAAACCACTGCTGCTACTTGACTGAAAAGCTGTAATAATGAAATTCAAAGCAAACACTAAAGAAAAAATAAAGGAGATCCAACAAGCATTAATATAAGTTTAAACCAAGTCGTGCATTACAGTAGCACCTGCTTTGTGCTATCACTGTAGAAATGCTTGCCTTGCCTCTAACACCATTTATTGCTGACATAGGCCACTAAAATGACAATTTTCTCATGTTTATTTACAAAGTAATTTCCATTATGAACAAGTCTGTTGATAACTCATTTTACAGGGGGAAGGGCTAAACGGGGGTGGCAGGAGGCAGGTGTTGTAACCTAAGCTTAAAGCATGGCATTAGGACAGACCACAAGACCAGTGCCTCAATGTCCAAATCCCTCCATGAAACACAATAGGGTTGCATTTCTGAATCTCCCTTTCCCTCCCTGCTCCCTCTCCCCCATTTGCCTGGCATATCCTTGTGAGGCCTGGGTGTCTCTTAATTACTCAGTGAGGCTCCATTTGTTCCCATCCCAGAGCCAGATGAATGAAGTCATAACTGGCTGTCCTGCAGCTTCCAGCTCATTATCTCCATCTCTGTAGCAGTTCATTCGGTTTTATCATTACGCTCTTGGTGCAAACTCCTCTGCCTATCAATCTGTTTAGCGGCTCTATGCACCATCCCTACAAAAGGGGTACAACGCTATGAGCCTCAAATGAAATGTGAATAATTTAAAAATAACCAAAAAAGAAATCTAAGCTAATAGTTCAATGTGTACAGTTCAAAATTAGACTTGATTCAAGGCACAGTGCTTGTATGTTCAAATTAATGGTCAAGTGTGTCATGACTGAATCTGACACAGCAGAAAGATGAAAAATTACATCACTGTGAGCACAGCAGTTTAGATAAGGACTGAACTGGGATGAAAGCAACCAATCACAAATGTATGACAAAAAATAGCACAGCGTGACCTTAATTTCAGACTTTTACTCAAAGTTGTGTCACCCTACACTGCATATTAATATGCATTTCCCCTTATGGGAAACCTGTGAAAGACAGACTGCCCCAAAATGAATAATATTTATTTCAAGTTCGGATTCACTACAGAAACTTTCTCTCTCTTTTATTCAAACAATGTGACAATTCATAGCACAGAGTGCAATTCGTTCCATTACTCTTAAGTTTGAAGGGACCCTACGAAGTAAAATAAAATACCTCACTTCAGCTTGGACAAATGGAATACTCCATGCATCATATGCATCTGAGGAAATTAGATGTTTATTAACAGCATGCATACTGAAAATCTATTTCCAGTCTTTAATTTCCCCATTAGTGTTGTTTGCCCTCTCTCCTTACATCCGTGACCCCATTCTCCAAACTGCCTGGCTCTTTCTCTCCTTTGTGTTTGTTGGTTATCTATGATATGAAAGAAATATCCAGGGACTCATGGTGGAATCCAGTCTGGCCTCTCCGTCCTTTGAGAGTCGCTTCATGGAGTAAGTGATACTCAGAAAGACTTTGGCTGTTAAAGCCACCACAGCCACAGCAGTCAGGACAGGCTGACTGTGTCCCAAATATACCGAGCCTCTTTCCGCAGCCATTAGAAGTCATGTCACTGCTTGTTCCTGAAAAAGCAACCATACAACTGTTTTCTTCATTTTTACCAGTAATTTAATAGCATCCAGCAAACGGAGAAAATGTCTGTCAAGACTGGATTGTCTCTTCTTCTAATTAAGCACTTATAAATTTACAAAACACTGAAATTCAGTATACAGGCAAGACAAAGCTGTCACATGTATTTTTCTTATTTTTTATGAAACAAAACATTGGACATTGGATGCAACAGAAATAACAAAAATAAAAAAAAGGCACATTTAAAAATAAAAAAGAAACAGAGGTTCTCACCGTCTTTAAATCAAAATTTTGTAGGCACGTTTGGCAACAGAATGAGTAAGAACATCTGGACTGCAAATTTTCCCCAGTATTGTTTGCAAAACCACTCAAGCTCTGTCAAACTGCTTGGGGACCGAGACTCAACACAATTTTTAAGTGCTGCCTCAAATATTCATTTGGATGGAGTTCGAATAGTTTTTGACTTGACTAAAACAAAATGTCAGCTTCGCTGCTTCTGAGACATTCCTGCACATATTTGGCTTGGGTTTGTTATCATGCTGAAAAATAAGCAACATGTCATTAAGGGGCGAACACACTCGCTTCATTATTGATGTCCCTACAAATTCAGTCATAGACCCATGCAGCTACACAAATACTTGGGTCTCTATGCTGCCCAGTCAATGCAACTAAATTCAGCCTCTAAGTTCATCCAAAAATTGTCTCATCATCCACACTAACCCTTTGTCATCCTGCCCTACCGTTTGGTAGAGCAAAATTTTCAGTGATTATCATGAATCTTAGTAAAGAATTGACTAAATAAACCTTTCTGAACCATCTCTACCAATTGGTTTGGGTATGTTATTCTAAATAAAAGTGTTTGTTATCCAATTGTTGGTTCAAATTTTGACCATTTCATTGTCACTACTTCATTCTAAGAAAGAGTTACATGATAATTAATAGTTAATAATTATGGTTTATCTATTAAAATCTAGATCTAGGTTCAATAATGTCATTTGAAATTAAAATGAATCACTTGTACAAAAGACAAACAAAAGCATATTTACTATAAGTTATCTCTTTTAAACCAAAGAAAGCATAAAAAGTGCTGGCATGTTGAGTCAATTATCTACTTTTGAGAAGCTATAATGAACGTTTATTCTTTTCATCAGTGTTAAAGTTTCTTATTTTATTTAGTTAACTAGCTGTGGCTGTCTTCTGCGATGAATAAAATGTGTGTCTGTCATTCATTATAATGAGCTGTAATCTCTGGTGGCCATGTGTGGCTAATGCCAAATGTACATACTACTCACTCTGCCCAGCTAAATCTTAACACACTCCAGACTGGATGTCAGCTCCTAATCCTAATTCCCCTAATTGTCCTCAGGTAACACATGCCTCTGGAGTAATTTGCCGTATTAAAACCATGGCCCAGGTTTCTTGAATTGTTCGTTACAATCCTTTCAGCAACACCTCAGTGCCCTTCACTGCACAAGTCAAAACATTAAAGAAACTCGGCCTCCGAGCTGCCCAACTAACTCTCATGCCATTCACAGTATGTAGTGCTACAGCAGCTGAATAAAGCATGCTGCTGAGAAAATTTACCAACTCTAGCACTGCCAATGTAATATGGACATAACAATTATTCAGTTCAAATCTCCTGCAGAGAATATAGCTGTTCTGATTTACACTGCTTTGTAAGAGGGATGTGGTTTCCAAACGCTGCTGTTTGTGTTCTTCAGTAAACATTAATTACTTTGTCAAAAAGAAGGCAATCATCCTTCTCCTGCCCCTGGAAGTCAGTTTCCTTTGAAAGTCCAAATCCTATGAACATACAGGATATTTACTCTATATAGACTGTGCTTTGGATAGACCGCATTGAAAAAAAATGACATCTCAAAAGGGTCTTTGCCACATACCTGGATTTCTGGACTACCTTGAAACTGAACTGGAATGTTTGGCTTTCCCAGACCCCAAGTTGGAACTGCTTGCAGTGATTGGCACAGTGTCCAAAGCCACACCAGAGGGCAGGGGTTGGACAGCCAAAGCATACAGAGAGATGTAAGGCTGGTGGGCAAATAGGAGGAGACCTGCTGAAGCAGCATTATATCAGAGGGGCATTCAGCAATAGACTCTGAGTACTTATACTACAAGTTCATATATATGTTAAAAAAACATCTCAAGAAAACAACATCATTTAATGTATTTTCTCCCTTAGAAACAACATGAATTGTTTAAATACATTATACTTGAGACCATAAACTCACTTTGTTTAGAAACTCACTTTGTTTGGAAAAGGGATTTTGTACATGTACCATGTCTTTTAAAATACATCCCATCTTCAAAATATAGTTTTCATTAAGCCACCAATAAATGCATTTCTTCTTCAGGAAAAAACAATCATGTGAATTCTGGGTTACACGAAATAAAAAATGATCTGAAAATGTAAACACAGATGCCCAGTGTTTAAGTGTGAGGAAAAGATGAGGTCCATGAGTGCTGTCCCAGTGAGCGAGGCCATGTTCAAAGGCGGATCAAAATAACAGCCCATCAATGGCTATGGTGAGCTGGGAGAGCTTGCCTTGGCATCACTGGTTAAAGACGTATAACATGTAACAACGCAAAGTGTCCCCATTGTATTAACACACATCCCTTCTTTCATTGTATCAAAAAGGTCTTTGGGGACTCTGTAGCCTACTGTACATAAGGTGTTGAGCCCTAACATAAATATGCTGCTTGCACACAGAACCTTTGCAGATCATGAAATAATATATTTTACTGAACTATAAAATACATAAGCATAAAATATCAGTTACTAGCTTGATTGTGCATCTGTGTCAGTGAACAGCGGTTCTAACTGTGTGCTTCCCAAACGATCTACCGAGGGATATATCAGCAGCCCTTATTACAACGTGCTGCATTCAGCATAAATGGTGGGCTTGGTTCTGGAGGACCTGGGTTCAGGTCCCCGGGTTGGCAACAGAGGTGAACCACTGTGGGCCCCAGCTGTTCCCTGGGTGCTGGACAAATGACAGTGCAACTGCTCCTAGTGTAACGACCGATGGGTTAAAAACAGAGAACACATTTTTTGAGTTATATATATGAACAAATAATGTTTTTTTTCTCAATTTAAACACTGTTTAAGCAACTCTGTGTCACTGATTGTCAAAGTTACATCAATGATAACACTGGCATCTTGCTGAAGTCTATTTTTATCACCAGTGGCCCAGGGATCAGATGCTGTCAGTCTGGAAAGCTTACTAGATAATTGGATGGAAGTACATTTCTTACTATGACGTCCATTGTACAGTGAAGTGTTGCTACTTATGCACTGTTAGTTTTTACTTTCTAGATGCAAAAATGTCAAACAAAGACACACAACATAAACCGCACAGAGTAAGAGTGCACTTCTTTTCAAACAGGATCATCAAATAGCCTGGCTGCCACGCTCCTGCTGCAAACTGAGAAATCTGCTTGCCACACATGAAACGCTGCACAGTATTCTAACACAAACATCGCTGTGGAAAGGTTGAACACTTGCCACTTCAAATTTCAGGATTTGCTTTTGTTGGCATTTGATCTGAGAACTGAAGCAGTGTAGCATAATTGTGTACACACATACAGTACTCAAATATGCCAAATCTCCTGCTTTAACAAGCCCTTCCACTGATCAGCTCTTTGAAGACAGGACTGCATCTGACCCAAAACAGGAAAAGTGCAAAAAAAAGCAATATGAGATAAAAGCCCTGTGGTGAAAATAAAGCAATTTTTTTTCCCCTCAAAAACAGAGCAAGGAGCTGCGGCCTCCGTCAAGATTATAATAGCCCCCATTTTCCAAAAAAACACTATAACTTTGGGAAAGTTGTCACAATACTGCATATCTGTTGATGTTTTTCCCACTGTCTGAAAAATGCTCATCACCAGCCACAGTTTAAAAATGAGACAAACACGTAGCTTCTGCAGCTGTAAAAGCTTATGACACAAGCCTCTTTCCTGCATGCAGACAGATTCAGATTCAAGGCCTTTGCATTGTCTTTAAGATCATATACTTCTTGCAGTGGAAATGATATTCTCTGTTGCTAGTGGCGACACCCTGCTAACAAACATATCAAGTGGTTTGGATGCACCTCGAGGTATGTTTCCCCACTCAGCTATCTATTACTCTTCTCCCACTTAAAGCATTCACTCAAACTTAAACTGCAACCGACTTTCGTGCAACTGTACTGTAAAAAGATCCTGGTCTGACCCACACAGTTGTATGATTAAAACTTTGTAAATGACATATTTAAGTGAACATATAACCTGCAATCAGGTTAACATTAACACTTTAATCCTTCATTGAGTCATTAGGCCTTTATTGACTAAAGACTTGTGAGAAAGCTCAGGTGTTGTCTTGTTTGATAATGACAATCCCAGTGTTGTTAACCAGGTCTCTCTTCACAAGGAATAAAGCTATCCCCACCTTTAGCTCCACACTTTGTGAAATTCCATGAAGAAACAAAGTTAACAGGAAGAGTGCATTCTTCAAACAGGAAGAGTCATCAAAAGAAACTTTAGTGTTTCAGCTGTACACCAGATCTGATTCAAGTCACAGTTGGACTACAAATGAGACTCTGATTAACCTGGAATAACTGATAAATCATAAGACTAGGTTCACTCCTTGGTTATATTTCTACTGCATGTTTCTCCAGCTGGTTATCTGGGCTATTTCTGTAATCAGTTTTAAACAAACAAAGAACCTTCAATAGCTTGAGATGAGGTGACTGACGCAGCCATTGTTGAGCATTGTACTTATTCATCTTGCGAAGCTCCTGGGCGTTTTTGCTCTATGACCTGAACGGTTTATGCTTTTACTGTGAATTATAATCCCATCAACTCTACTGCATTCACCTGACTCTGGACAGACACTGTATCCCGCTGCACATCAATAAAACATCAATAAAAACCAGTGAGCTGTACCATTGGGAGTCATGCACACCCGTGTCTTTGCACAGCCTCCACAGGTTTTACAGATTACGTTTTATGAATCAAATCAACTGCTTTGTCATTGGTGTTGGTGGGTATTTTTGTTTTTATTCTAACTAATCTGGCCATAGTCTGGGACTTCTGGTGAATCATTCTCTCTATGGCAGAATCAAATAAGGATTCTGGCTTCTGGAAAAGCTCCTTTTGTCTATTCAGGTTTTTGTTGCTCAACCCTTGTTTTAAAATGCCATTTAATTACAGTAAAAGCTGACGTTCTGCAAATTGAGCTTAAATTCATGAAATAAATATGTTTTGAAAATAAACAGATAGAATAAAAATTGTCACAGGCCAAATATTTCCTGACCTAACCATGCAGTAAGCATGATCGCAACAGCAACTAAGCATCATAT
Organism: Craterocephalus stercusmuscarum; assembly: GCA_037177115.1. Classification (NCBI taxonomy): domain Eukaryota; kingdom Metazoa; phylum Chordata; class Actinopteri; order Atheriniformes; family Atherinidae; genus Craterocephalus; species Craterocephalus stercusmuscarum. Next base: position 12,495,950 of record JBBDHI010000008.1, read on the forward strand.
TTTGCTTGCAGAATCCCTCTCAAGCAAATTTAACCAGGCTGGACCTAAAAAGCAACATATGATCTAATGTTTATGCTTACAAAATTACTTTTCATCAGAGCATAAAATAGCTTCTTTTGTAAAACCTTGAAATTAATTGAAAACGCTTTACAGTATCATTGCAAAAGACCACATTATATGAGCCTTTTTTGGAAACAAATAACTCCTCACATATTAACTTCTCAGCTCACATGCTTTAGTGTAAGGAAATTGGCACTTTGTGTGCCTGAGTACACAGAGCGCCAACAGTTATTCAATCTTCACAATGCAAATCAGTCTACTAACTGAACAGAATATTCTAGCTTCTGCTTGCAGAAACTGAAATATAATAACATCTGCATCACAGCAGACTTGCTGCTGTGCCAGTATGCTGAATGAAATAATCTGTTTAGTCTTTCTAAACAGCCACATGTGATAAGCAGCTGGGTAACACGGGAAACTGCAAACTGTGAAAACGTAAAGAGACTTCAAATGTATATTTGTTGAGGAAAGCAAACTTAAGATTGTGCAAAAATGAATAAATGTGCTTTAAATTGATAGAAAATAACAGACATGACAAAATAACTCATATTACAATGTGAGCAGGTATTTTGGAGTCAGCTGTAGATTTTTTTTCAATTAAAGCAGTTCAAAGCAACAACTAATATCACTCATGTAATCAACAAGAGTAAAGCCAGGGAATAAAAAACTGTTCTTTCCCAGTCTGTTCTGTTGAATACCAAGCCAGTCAGTAAATGCACCTCTGGCAGCAACATAGGCTGGACAGTCTGGACAATTTTTTTTGTTTGTTTGTTTGTTTGTTTTTTAAATGTAACTATAGATCTCTGGATATTCCCTGAAGTACCTCAGTTGCTACAACCTGGCGATGCTGGCAGTGTGCCTCCTACAACCATCAGAGCTCCTCACTATAGTTGCCTAACTCACTTGCTCACCTATGTCAGGTGCCTCCGGGACGCGGTGCAGCGGTCCGACCTGTCTCAGCTGGAAAGCGGTCCTCACTTCATGGCAGCTGTAGGCGTTTGCGTCGATCACCGCAAATATGACCAACGTCAATATCCAGACGATACCGGAACAGTTCACGCGTGGGGATATTCCTCGGGACATTGCCGCATCTCACAGCAGATCTCCTTGTGAACAGCAAACTGTAACGCGAATGTAAACTGTCACTGAGCAACACAGTTGGAAAAAACGGCGCGTAGTTAGAAGCGACGATGAGTCTAAACATCTGACAAAGCCTTCCGACTTATTTTCACATTATTGTTTGGGATGGGAGTGAGCCCCTGAGACAGAAGAGGTTTGGGGTCTTCTCTCAGACAGAGGAGGAGTGGAGTGGGCTAAGCCCAGTTTGTCCCGAGCTGAACACTTTGCAGTGGTCGGCTGCCTGCTTGCATTTCCAAAGCCCTGCATCACATTCCCCTCCCTCCCCGTTTACCTCAGCACCCCCACTCCATAAAACCCCAGTTGAGACTTGCGCTGTCTGTATATAGAAGCTAATAAGTTTACATCCCTACAAATAAACTACTTACTGTAGTATCCAAACAAGACACGTTTATATTTTACCCCCGTGACTATAGCACTGTTTTTTTCTCTCGTAGGGTAATATACAGTTTCAGGGCAACTGTCTTCTGTGTCAGATTCTAAGCAAATACAACCATGACTAAAGCAAATTTACTTCTACGTCAAGCAGACAATTAGCATTTTGGCATTTAGTGGATGTTAATTTAAACGGACTGACCATACTAAGTGCTGGCATTCGTGGAGCTTCTTATTTGATTTGCATTGGTACCATCTTGTAGAAAACATGTTTAGTGACTGTCTAAAGTGGTATAATCTATGATTAAATCCATAAATAAGCCTTACTATTCAAATAAATATTGAAATCACCATATTCCGCCATTTAAGTTTTTTTCCCTCAGATTTGTAATATAAAATGTGTGAATTAAAACAGAAAATATTTCATTTTTTTTATTTAGCCTACACCCCATCACCATCCAACAAACTTTCAATGAACCAGCATATTTCTTAACGTGAGCAAATTAATGTTACTTTTGCCAGTTTTTTGTGGTTTGTTTGTAGAAGAGTGCCCTCTCCTGGACTTAAAGGACACTACACTTTAAAGTTTCACCAAAAGTAGAAACTTTTAAATCCGGGTTAAAAACGTTCCTTTTCTCATGTATCTATGAACGAAATCTGCACGGTATCTGCACATCTCTTGCTTTTAATGTTTTGAATGATTTTGTGTTTAAATGATTTTACTGTAATTCTTCTTTTATGCTTTTAATGTTTTATGTAAAGCATTATCTTGAACCTGAAAATGTGCTATACAAATAAACTTGCCTTGCCTTGCCTTACCTTACACTAATAACCATATGCCCTCTGGCTTTGTTGTGATCTGTTTTCAATTTAACAAATGATCAGTTGGTTGTGTGGAGACGAGTTTGTAGCTCACTTCGTACATATTTTTTTATTTTATTTTTATTTTTTCTAGGAGGAGGAGGATTGAGATCTGCATCAGTAAATTATGTAAGTAAGGTTTTAAGACACATGAACTGCACAGTAATGAATATATCCGTTTTGTGCTACTGTAAATTTATTGCATGACATGAAAGAGAAAAATATTGGATTTTTTAATCATACTTTATCTGTAAGTCCCCTTTAGTTATCCATTATTTTTGCCTAAAGATATAATTATTAAACTAGTATTTTCCAACACTTTTAACACTTTTTGTCTCTGGCATCTTATTAAAGGCTGCATGACATAGCTGTTTTACAGGTCTAGGTCATTAACTGCTAAGATAAATAGATTTTTCTTTGTAAACCATAAATGCTCTATCTCAGAGGTTAAATGCAAAAGGAAGTGTAAAAATGTTACTGTGTACCACAACTTTGTCTTTCCCATGTTTATATTCATTACATCCCTCAAGTTCTCTGTTTATCTGCTGCCCCTGTGTATAATGTGGGTAAAACCTGTAACAACTACAACAGAAACATGTATCTTATACACAGCATGAAGCCTATGCAAATAATCTA
>JBBDHI010000008.1:12503569-12521070 GCA_037177115.1 Craterocephalus stercusmuscarum
GTATCAACAACATAGACCAACAACATCTACACATATGACATAAGCTTTATTTTTGGCACAAATGGAACCTCATATATTAAAACATATTTAAGAGATTGTGGCTGTGCTTCATATGTTTTCCAGATTCTAATTCATATCTTTCTCCCAACCTGCCTCATCTCAAACATTTGCAAATGAATCAGAGCTACTGACACCAGACACAATGCCACTGCTCATTGTATGTAAAGAAAACATTCCTCACAGCAGCAGCCTGGATGGGTAGGTTGGGTCCGAAGGTTCATAAAGTTGAAGCAAAATTCTCTCTTTAATGAAGAATTTTATGGTGCTGCATATGAAAGGAAATTCTTCAAAAACATTTTCTTTTGTCTAGTTTTTAAACATTTTTTTTTTTTATTTGTTTCTTTTTTTGTCTACAACTGACCGGTATTGGTGAGTCTGTTATTGGGCTGGGTATCACTCCTAATTTCCTGAATGGATTTGATTCCATTCACAAGAGCAAAAATTGATTCGATTTCGATTAATTTCGAATTTGATTCAAAATCGATTCATTTTCAGATAGTCATGTCATCTCAATATTGCTTGAAAATTAGACACTCGCAGATGGCAATTTTTATGAAACGCTGAGGCAACCTTTCAACAGTGTGTATATATATATTTAATATTCATGTTTTCATTAAAAAATGTCCAGTACTGGCATGTCACATACATAACTGTAACATTTATTTGTGAAAATAACCAGTTTTACATGTTAAACAGAATACAGTGTTAACAGAAACACTACAGTAAAAACTAATGACCAAATAAAAACTAAGTCTTCTTTCTTTCTTTGGCGTTTTATGGATCAGTTATTAATTTTTTATTCTAAAATCGGTTTAAATCGATTAATCGAGTTTTTCAACCCAGTCCGAGTCTGTTATGTTTTTATTGATGCAAGTAGAAAACATCATCCTTTGCCCCTTTAACTTCAAGGTTTAGTGTGCTGTGGATTTTTATCATTTTCTGCTCACCTCAATTCTAAAAACAGCTATGCCTAAATATTTTACACCAAACATCTGCTGACCTCACATTTTCTGAGGGGTTTTTCTGTTTGTCTTCTTTTCCTTTTTGTTTTTTCATAAAACTCTCAAAGTTGTTGCGTTAAAAATCCAAAGAAGTGTATAAGTTTCTGTAAATACTTGAACTATCTATGTGTCACTATTAATATCACGGCCAAAGCAACTTGTTATTTGCTGTTAATGTTTAGCGAACCTCCTGACACATCCCCAAATGTAACAATGTACAGTAGTGTAATTTTGTTCTTTTGAAAGCATAGGTTTTGGTGTTGCAGAATATATTCAGCAGATGGCGCCAGTCACCTTACGTCCCCATCCTCTGATAGCCTCTGTCCTTATTTAGCCATGTTAAGTTGCCTGTTTAAAGTACCAGTGCAAAATATGGTCCAAAGGTGGTGAAAAGACAAGTACTTTTTACTCAATGTATCACCATTATAATCTTAATCTAAAACCAAAACAATAAAACCTTTGCAATCTCTAGTATCTCATATTGTTAGTGCTGAGCCATCAGTCACCCTGGGCACACTTTCAAAACAGCATCAGCTGTTTAGAACAGAGAAACAATATGTTCCAGTATTCACACACTCTACATAAACATGTGTCCTCTCACTGACCCTCTCCTTTAAACATATGGTGATGAAGGGGAAAACAAGAAACTGTGATGCCTCTTATGCCATTTAAGCCAATAAGTTCTCTTTAAAAAGTCATATGGAAAGAAAAAGAAAATATAGTAATAATGGCAGGCTGTCCATCGTGTATCTTCCCACTGTTTTTGGGTCGAGCAGTTTGTATATAATTTGTGGGTGCTTTAGCCCATCAGTTCTGGCCCTCTAAACTGGGGATTTAAGAGCTTACAAGGGTTAAACCCCTCAACCGCCTGCTTGAGAGATTACTGTGTTCAGCCTTCTATTTTCACCTCTCTGTCTTGGTGCAACAGCGGGAAGTGTGGACATTACAAACATGCCTGCACTTGAAGTCTCTAGAGGGAGGTAACTGTCATAAATGAGTATTTAGAGACTCAGATAAAGTAGAATGGTCCTCATGCTGCTGCTGCATGTCTAGGAAATGTGGATTCAAAACGAATTATAATGGTGAAGCATTTTCCAAAAAAGAACATACCTAAATAAGACATAATCTTGTGCTGGAATGTGATACATACATTAAACAAGTGGTGGTCAGATGTCTGCACATTGCCGGTCATAACAGGAACCTTATGCTCCATTTCTCCCTCAAAGATGTGCGGAATGGAAGTAAGCCATGTTGCATCATTAATGAGAGTCTGACATCTGTCTCACTATCTGTTCCACTAGTGCCTTGTTCATCCCCACCTGCATGGCACTCCCAGAGTGGACCGAATCCTACTGATGCTTTGAGGAATCTTCACGCCACAGCACACCCTTTTTAGAAGTGCATACCATTTACAGTAGCACCACTGGTAGGTGTCGGTCCCTGATGGTAGGAAAACTCACTTGATAAAACCTCCCAGAGCAGAATCCGTGCTCCATTTATACTGACTGTTTCCTCGATGTCAGTTAATTGATTCGCTTAATGGTTTTTATAGACTATTCATTAGCCTGTTACTGTGCTGGATCAATACAACATCATTACATGCATGATTGAACCAAGCACCAGGCATCTGCTCCTGGGCACATTGCTCTGTATTTGTACACTGTTATTAATGTCACGCTGTTCCATTTTGCATCTATTGGCAAAAGATAGCCAATAGATTAAAAATGGAACAGCAAAATAATTTACAAGACTGAAATAAACACTAATTTCTTTTGTTTGTTAAATCTGTTTTTTCATGTTTTTATTTTGGACACAATACAGATGCTGTTAGAATCTCTAACTGTTCATTGTAAGCCTTTATAGTCCATACAATGACGCCATAAGTTTTCCATTGATCCATCTCTTGTATGTTTAACTAGCTTTCATAAAAGTATGCAATTCAAAAGTGAACTCATAATTAAATCCAGCTACAAATACATTTGAAAACAGTAAGAGCTTATTGTGATAATCCATTCTGAATCTTTGGCACCCTTTTCGCTGTATGCTAATGTGAACTGAAGGCCTCCAGTAACTGTATTCTTTTTCACCCTTCATTCTTCCCCAGAAAGAAAAATCCTCTATTGTTCCCAAAAACAAACTACTGTTGCACATGTAGGTAGACATGTTTGTTTAACTCATTCACCCCTGAGATTTCCTCACTGTCTGTGTTCAATGAACTCTTATGGGATCTAAATACTTCCTTTCAGAGTGCACACTTGAGCCACGCACTGAGGTCATACTTGCCTTTATGTATATGTGTATGTGAGCCAGTATGGCGTAGTCCCTCGCTTTGTGCATGACCACTCAACCACATCTTTCACAACAGACATAAAGAGGGGCTTCCTACCTTTTGACAGAGTATTCTCTTTCAATAAAATCTCTATAACTGTGCATGCATGGCACATTTCGTTTGGTCATGATAGGTGTGCATGAAGTGGATGCAGAAATGCACTGTTTTGTCCCTCTCTTTTTGTCTGCAAAACAAGCTGTTGCTGTTTTTTCCCCTCCTTGCCAATCCCCACTCTCTCCCTACCATCCAGCGTTATATTTAACAACTTTATCGTTTTGTCTCGTATCGAAAAACCGCATGTTTGTAAAAACTGATTTGGATGCCTCAGCTGAAAGCTACCACACCGGTAATGTTTGGTGAGATGCAACCAGCATTGAAGGATGGGGGGAGTAAGCGGGGTGGCGGCGGGAGGGGGGCGCGTGTAAAAGGGCGGGAGTTAAGAGAAATGGAGGGAAGGGTTTATGAAAACAACAGATCTCTACTCCCTAATCCTTTTGTGTCCACGGTGTTAATCCATCCAAGCGAACCCAGACCCTCCACCCACCCGCAACATTTACCCTCCCTCTGCCCCCGCTTCTGCGCCGTATACCAGGCGCTCACAGCACATAAACAAGCAGCAGCACTGCTGAAATCAATACTCGTCCCCCAGACAATCAGCCAGAGGTGCACCCCGGCGCCAGCATAGCCCAATGAAACACAAAACTCCTCTTCAACTCTGTCTTCGCTGTAATCCTGTACTTTTGTGGCCTCTGGGAGCAAGTGCTGGATTTGGTTACTTTGTATGTTTATGCAAATACATTTTAATCTTGCATCAGCATGCCAGTATATGTGTGTGTGTTTGCGGAGAGAAAATTGCAAAGTGCCGCTTTTCTACTTCTGTGTTGCTTGCTTACATGCATTTGCACCTCTTTGTTTTGGCTTCTATACATGTAACGGAGGCACTTGAGAGCAACATGGTGCGTTCGTGGCCGGTGTTTATTGTGTCGTGGTGTTGTTTACGAGCTGTAAGAGAGAGGGGAAGGAGAAGGAGGAGGGAGGTGCGGGGAGGGAGGGGGGTCAGGGAGGGGAGTCGCAGCGGTTGCCAGGGGAAGAGGAGGTTGTGTCTAATGAGGTCACACCCTGGCAACCCAGTGACTCCTCCTACTCCCCCCCCCCCTTCCATCTTTCCACTTGGCCCCCTCTGAATATACTCACCACTATGCCATGCTCCCTCCCCCCACCCCCCAGCCCCCACCCTATGACAGAGCGAACTCTCCGTGGTGCTGAAAGCAGAAAAACATCCAGGCTTCCAGCTGCAAAGGAGAGGCGGGCAACAAAAAATATGCAATTCTCCGGTGCAGAAGGAGTTTGGGATGTGAGTGCTCATGGAGATGGACACCGAAGCGCACAGCAAGAGATATAGCACTGCAGGAAAAAGAAGGAGAGAGAGGGAGAGAGAGGCTAATGCTCCGCTGGAAGGTGGCTACAGTAGGCAGTGGGCGTGTTCTCCTTGTTGTGATCTCTAGTCGGGAAGCCCAGTGTCATCTGCTCGAGCACAGAGCGAGTGTGCAGCTCCGTTCGGCTGAGCGGGACAGAGGGCAATGCCGTGACTGGAAACTCGCATCACTTCGCTCAGCCTCCCTCTCAACCTTGCGGGGAGCTTTTGATAAGGGCTCCTTTCATCTGCGTTACACTTTGACGCGCTGAAGCGAGACAAGATCCGTTCTTGGGAAAGAAGACTTTTAGCGTCCGAGTCTGAAACTGCGAGAGGACTTTTATGTGAGCATGTGAGCAACCGCTCGTGTGTTGCATGTAGTTGCAGGCGCAGTTTGTTTTATCATGTACGCGGCTTCCTGCTTTGGTCTTTAGCATGTGCAGATGTGTGGAGGACTGAGCCTGACACCTGGTTTGGAATTAGGGAAACATCTGTATTGGAGGGGTCCCACCTTTGGCCCAGGGGAGGGAGCTGTGGGCTGGGCAACCCATGGCCCAGCTCCCTTATAGCAACATCCTCAACCTGGGTCATTGGGACTCCCTCTAGCTGTCTTATCAAGCAGACCATACAATGGATGGGAGTCTATGTGGATTTAAATGGAATAGTGCATGGGTGTCCCAGCATAGGTCAAAGATCATTCCTGCACGGTGGATTCAGAGGAATACAGAAGACACGTTGGTCCAGAAACCAGCAAGGACAGAGCCCTGTTGTAAGTATGCATCAGAACACTTGTTTGTACTTTAAAATCACACACATGCACACACACACATATAACTGTGCCAATGAATGGTTACTCTCACTATATGGATTAATATACATACTGTACTAAAGATGTATGAAAACCAAGTAAAGGTTAACCTTGGTCGACTACAATGCACTGGTGTGTGCGTTTGTGTGTAAATGCACAAGCACCCATGCATGTGGTCACCAGAATGTTAGCTTTGCAATCTTTTTGACGTTGCGTCTTTTTGACTATCCCTCTCCTGTGACATGGTTGCCTGGTAACAGAAATGGTGGGGCCATCATCATTTACTTTTACAGCGAATTGCACTTCTGTTCCAGCTGTTGCAGCCCATCATCTAGGGCGAAATGATAAAAAAAAGGAGTATGAGATGGGTTTCGATTAATATAAAGAGAAGAAAAATGTGGCAAGGTAGAGCTAAAAGGGGGAGGGATTGTTGAAAACACTGATGAATTTCCAGGTTTCACTGAGGTGAGTAAATAATGACAGCATTTTACATGAATGAGTAATGGGTGGACAATCCAATGTGGAAAGATGGGTTAGTAAAGCACTGTGGTAAACAAGCTGATTCCAGTGCAGAGTGCTGCGGCAGGCTTACAGGGATTAGGCAGGCCGGCTTAATTCAGCTCACACACTCTTTGAATTGTGCTTTCTCATTTCTGCTCTTCTAACTGGTGCCCCTCTGTTCTTCCCTGAAACAGAGGTTTATTCCTTTTATTACAGCCTTAGACGTCTCCACATTTCCACTAGTGATAAGATCTTATTGTCAGGGAGAGATAAATCCTCTTCACCATCTCACATCAGGCTTCTGGGCCCTGTTTTGAACTCGAAGAGAGTGACTCTGCTTTTGACCTTTTTTCTTCCTCTCATTCCACCTGTAAAAATTCTCTGCTAAAGTGTGTTGAGGATGCATCAACCTGCAGATAAACCCATCGACCTAACCTGCATGCTTGCCTAATTCATAGACAGACACAAGGTAGAGGGATGCTGAGGATGGCCAGACAATGGTCGGCCTCTGAGTTGGCCTTGCAATCTCCATCTGGCTGCCCTCCAAGACCCCCCTCGCTGCCCTTGCCTTCCTGCTCACACAAACATACAAACAGTTATCAGTAGCCCCCTCCCCCCCTCCCCACACACACACACACACGCTGTGCCTCTCTCGCATACGTAAACAAGCATGAGTCTTAGGCTGATCTGAAAACGTTGACCTACATAAAAGTATGCACTGTCTTCTTCTCATCCACTACTAGCCCCTCCGAATTCCCATCCTGCTGTTGCACGTTGTATATAGTATGTTGCATGTAGTTGCAAGGCGTTTGAGGCGTATGCATGCACCATGAAACATATCATCAACCGCTTCATTCGACTACACCGTTGCTCTTTCTTATGAAAATGATGCTGTCGGGATTAGGAATTGTTTACCTAAATCAAAGGAAAGAGGAAGAATGTATTTGCATACCTAAAACACAAGGTTTGTGTTGTACGCGCAAAATGATGCATCACAGTCGAGTAAAAATTGTTCATTTCATCTGCGTTGATCTAATTTGTCCCGGGAGAGCTATATTTCCACATCTGAGCTTGACGCGTTTTACAACTGCAAAAGATGAAAGACTCTTTTTTCAGTTTCGCACACTCGCTTGGCAGTAGCCGGTAATTTCTGTCAGAAAATGTGCAATCACAGCTGAGAAAATGAGCAGCCGTTACTGATCCACCCTCAGACAGAGGGTTTGGGAGAAATGGCAGTTAGGTGTGCGAGCTCCTTGGCTTTTATCCTTTTGCTGATTTTTCATCTGAGCTTTTGCGTATGCGCGTGTGCACACGTGTGTGTGTGTGTCTACATGTGTGCATCGTAAATGATGGAGAAACATGTTGCAATCCTCAACATCAAATTGTACTCTTCCTTAGAGTGGTATGATGCAACTGATGTAAACCTTCCATAGGCCATGAACTTCACAGCAATACGGAGATACATTAAAAACAACCACTGATAAATACCGGCTTAGGGTGTTGCATTATTGTTAGCGCTTATTCAGTTTTCTTCAGCTATATTTTCTGTAAATAACAACTGAGCCAAATTAGTTGGAGCTGAAAGAAATACTCACTGACACTATTTAATGGTTGCTTTGCTTCCAGACAATACTAAAATACAGAATGATCCCTCGATGCTGTGAAGACAAAAGGATGTTTTGAATCTAATGATCATGACTAATGCTTCTTATATTTCCTCTTCAGAATGCAGTGGAAAGACTTGAAGAATGATGAGCTCCAAAGAGGAGGAAACGCTCAGTTTTTTCCAGTATGTTGAGGAGAATGGGCTGAGAGCCTACAACGGACTGCTAGCTCAGAACTTGGACCACGCCAGGAATGAGAGAAATAGGACATTCCTGCAGGAAAAAAACGACAAAAAAAGAAAGCAGGACGAAGCCATAAGGAGGTATGAAGCACACAAGCAAGCAGGGGGCTCACAAAAAGAGAATCGGACCGCTCATGTGCTAGCGTTCAACAGCAAAGATGCTTTACATCAGTCTGTGCTGAAATGCAGCAAAGCTGTTCTGTAAATGCTAACATGTCAATGGGTTCACTTAAGGCTGTAAGGAATTAGGACAAGTGGCCAGAGGGTCCCTGCGGTGATGGCAGGTTGCTATATTTTGGGGTTTACATGTGTAGGCTGCTGCACCCCATGATCTACAGAGGATAATTAATTTCTCATTTAGACTTATTTGGGACTCGTCCTTGTGTGGAGGTCATCACTGCTCCACTTCGAGATGAAGAGCTTTAAGAAGTAAGGAGTTAGGAGGTGGGCCGTGGAAGTGTGTGCAGTGCTGCAGAAACACCGATGCCTGACAACTTTACATGCGACTGGCTTATAGGCAGACGCATGTATGCACCGTGCTTGTGTTGTGGGACAGAATGAGTTATTGTGCGTGATAACAGGTCAGAAAGGGGAGAAGGGTTCAGAATGTGCTGCTGCAAAAATAACACGAAAAAAAAATCTAGAGCAGAGCCACAACCTGGAAGCATGACATCATAGACTAAACAAAGATTTTTGTATCTGCCTCGATAACATTTCTGTATAAGTCATAAGTATATTTGGGTTGTTTAGGGTAGATTACAGTCTAAAATGGAGTGAATGTTGTTCTTTATGGCTCAGACATGACTTATAGAAATATAGAATTTTGCTATTATCATTTGTTTCACAGAGATGAGATGAGTCAAGCAGATCCACATAAAGATACCCCCCCCCCCACACTCACATCCATAAAGCAGGGAAACACATCCCCCTGTAGTCCTCCCATAATTTAATAATGCTGTAGGCTAAACCAGTTTGCAGCTGAAAGGTTTTTAGGAAATGCTGCCCAGTGGTTCCGTGAAATCCGAAAGTGATTTGTTTCATGGCAGTTTGTTAGGCACAGTACAAAGTTTTTAAGCAGCAGCTGAAAGTTTTATCTTTTCATCCAATAGTTATGCTGATGTGTTTTGGGAACCAAGGATTTTTATGTGACCAGATGTGGTTCTTCTTAACAGATTTATTCAGGGACTGTTTGAGCTCTGTCACATTTCTGTCAAAAGGTCATGTAATTCCTCTTCTGTAGTACAATTGCTGTCCTGAGTCTGTATTAAAAAGTTCTCAAACAGAACTACTTATACTGTCAAAGATGATTGACAGATGTTTGAGGAACGTTCGCTACTGTCATACATGTTGTTTAGCTGGTGGTAAAATCAGTCCATTCTTGTTGGCTGCAGTTTTCTCTGATAACTTGATGAACGGGGCAGAGCGATGCCTGAGAAAAGTGACATCTTGTTACCCACTCACTATCTTTTAGCTGTAACATTACTACTTTGTCACTTGAGGAAGACCATTAGAAGTAGGAGTTTTTTTTTTTTTTTACGAGCCTTATAAGTAGGTCAATGAGATGACCCATTTATACAGTAACTTACTGAGTGTGAGAATTGTGTGTGCATGATTGTCCTAGCATGTGCATGAGCATATTGATGTCTGTGTTTATGTGCTTATATGAGCTAGAGCAACAGGAAAAAAATCTAATTAGTTTCTGAGAAAGGCTACGCGAGTGCAAATGGCCTGTGTGATTGTGTTAGGGAGAAAGATCTTGTTACAGCAAGTGTGTTTAAGAGTGTGGGGAAAGAAGAGGAAAAACCTGTTAGAGGGAGATTAAGGGTGAGCTCAGTTACAGGAGATGTGTTCTGCCTGGTGACAGCTGGAACAGCTATAGGCCAATCAAATCGTCCCATTGGCCTTAAGTGAGGCAGGTTTTCCTGCTTACTGCTACCTCACTCTGGGTTTCTTTTATTGTATTTTGTCTGAATAAGAAAAAGTTCTTTACATCGTCATGCACACACACATACAAACACACACACACACAGATGCAGGTGTGTTCTTCACTACTACCACTCCCCAACCCCTCTTTTACACTGAGCCACACACACACACAACTTCATTTACATGTATTTACATTCGCATGCAAATTTCAAACGACTACTTTCAGCACTTCTCTTTGGGTGTGAGCAAGTGCATGAGGTCACAGACATCTTAGTTCACCTTTTTTTCCCCCACCTCAGTCTCTAGTGTTTTGTTTGTTTCTGTGTTGTTGTTGTTTCTCCTGTCACATGGTCTCACAGTGAGAGAACCAGACCTGCCCGACAACAAGTCAGCTCCAGCTGGTCCGAGTGCACCTGTGATCTGTCCACTGGCCAATCACTGGGCAAATATCCTATAAATAACTCAGTCGCCAGTACTCCAGTCACACCCAGCCACCCACACACACTTACAGGAGAGTGCATGCCACACCAGATGTATGCCCAAAACATATGCCAGCGAGAAGTTCTTGATTTGTGCTGCGGACACCTGTGGCTCCATCTGGTAGATGGAAATTTCCCACTTGTTTTCAGACATATTTTAATCCAGATTTGAATGGTTGACTTTGTATCAAACCTCATTCTTCTGGTTTCTGCAACTCTTTTTTTCTTTCTGTTTTTCCTGCCTGAAGTTGTTGGTACTGTGATTTGTCTGTTTCCTGCTGGAAGCCTTTTTCTTGAATCACCAGCAGAATCTTTAACCCAAACTATCTGTTTGTTTTTTTTATACCCACATGCCCAAGTGTTGTGGTGTGCACACGTGCTTTAATATTGTTGTACAGTAGCAGCCAGTTTTGTGTCTGGTTTCCATGGGTACCTTGTTGCTAGGCAAAATTAAGCCCCTGACCAATGAACTCAACCTGCCAAGCACCTTCTGCTCAGCAGCTGGCGGGCAGGCAGTCAGAGTCAGCAAAGCCACAGACTGAGCTGTCACACAAACACACGCGCATGTGAAAGCGCACACAGAAATTCTTTCTATTTCATATATTTGTTTCTCATTGAAATAACAAATAAAACAAAAACAATTAAATAAACAGCAGAGAATACCAAAGTACCACGTCACATTTTTCCAAAACAGCGTCACTGTACCTTAAGTTCATTCCCTCAACGAATAAACACACAGAATACAAACAAAATTGGTTTCCCCAATGCCACACACATATCACTCAGACATCAGTAATGCTCCGTTTAATCATTCATTTATAGCGATTCATGTGTAAACAGACAGAAGGACCAGCATGGTGTGTGATGATCATTAGTCATTTCCACTGGTTGAACTTAAATCAACGCTCTTTCCTGAGAGAGTCCCTGCTGTCAGCGGTGCTAACATGAGCTATCGTTAACTCTTAACTCTTACTATCTGAGTCGTTTGTAAGGGATAAAATAAGCTAGCATACACATGCATAAACACAAACAGCTGCCTGGGGACGCTGGAGCAACTTTCTTCAATGCTTAACCGGTCCCTCTTTATTTTGCCGGTCAATGTAAACTCAAATCACCATATTTCTATCCCTTCCGCTCTTCTGCTGTTTCAGAACCGGTGAGGACATAGCCACAGAAGGCAAGCACTTGCGTATGGGTTCGATAACCATGCCGGACCCCCAGGAACGCATGCCCATGCCCCACCTGCATGCCATCGCCTGCGGGCAGGGCTTCTCTGTGCGCTCCCAGTCACTCCACTCTGTCGGCGGCGGGAGCAGCGGGGGAGGAGGAGAGGAGGAGGTGGGAAGTCCGACTTCCAGGAAGCAGCCCCCACCTAAACCCAGGAGGGACCCGGCCACCAAGCTGAGCATGTCGTCTGAGGCGGTGGACCACAGTCCCGTGTCCACCTGCCGCGGGGAGAGATGTGACGGTGAGTGGTGGTGGCACTTCACACCACGCTGCTGCAGCTATATTTAGCTGCTCTCTGCAGTGCTCTCCTCAGCATTGTTTTTCCCATAATGGCATGACATCCAGCTATCCACAGAATACCTCGCACCAACTAACATAGCTCCAAATGACTATAAAGTCTATCTGCGATTACAGCGGGAATGCATAAGCACACCCACTGTGATGTAGATTAATGACTAATCTGTTTGGTGTATTTATTTTAAAGCATCTCTTTTCAACAATATACCACCTTTTCTAAACAGAATACGTTAACATAGCCATGTTTCAGTGTCATGGTGGATTTTCTAATGAAAGTATTTAATGAATATTAGTCTTTTGGGAATTTTGATAAATGCAAAAAAAAAATTGGTCAAATGAGCTGTTTGCTGTATTTGCATCAGGCTCTAAATAATTCTATCCACAAACTGACAGATAAAAGAAAGACAGGAGTGTGTTTTGCAATCTGACATCTGCAGAGTGATTTAGAATGTGATATTTATAGGAAGCGAATAGCCTTTGAGGCAGGTGGCTGTGAGAGCAAAACAAACTCAAAGGTTGCAAGACGCTCTGACTCAATTCCACTTTGTATGCTTTGCTACCAACGTGATGTTTAGGGAGTCGCCCTGCCTGGCTCAGATTGGTGGGGATCTCTGTGTGCGCACAGATCTTCCTGGGCACCACGGCAACCATCCCACAGAAACAAGACCCCCTGCAGCCCAGCCAATCAGAGCATCACTAAGCAGCTCAGGCCAATGGTTCTTCAGAAATGCCAAAGTCTGAGGTTTAAGGGCCAATCAGAGAGAGAGTGTGGGGGTGTCCCTGGCTGAGGGGAGGGTTGCATGCTCTGTAGCTGGCGCTTCAGCGCGAGGGGGAGGAGCCTGTCAGAGTAGAATTCATTCAGGAGGAGCGATTGACCTAGATTCGTTTTCCCCAAGAGAAGAGGACGGGGGAGGGTGTTGCGGGTAAACACATCCGGGAGGGAGGGGGGTGGGGGAAAAGAGGAAGCAATGGAGAGAGGAGGAGAGAGGAAAAAAAACAGGGAGCGAGGGATGTTGGATGGGGCGGATTCATCATCAGTGGTGATACAGATCTCAGCATCCACCTTGAAAACGGTTTACAGTAATGTTTCTTTGAATGGCGAAAGCAATATATGAGCTTTATTTGCCGCTTATTGCATTCACATGTAGACAAAGAAAGGGAGGGAGATTTCACGTGTGAGACTATTATTGACTTAATCACATGCTCAGTATTTGTGCAGAAGCAAATCTTTTTTTAGCACCTTATTTGTGAGCGACAATAAGGACGAAACATCAAAACAAAAAAGGCTTCTGAAGTTCAACCGAACAAAATCCACATTAACATTAAGATCTGTACGGAAAATCTCACTGCAGCTCAACCTGAAGATCTAAGATTTATTTTTTTTGGGGGGGGTGTGATTTAACCTTGAATAAAGGGTATTTATGATGATAAAAGGGATTTTCTGTAACATTCTGCAAATCTGAGATGTGACCAAAAGATAAAAAACAAAACTGCACAGCTTTCAAGGTTGTGAGATCATGTGCTCTAAAATGTGCACATGTCTGTCCTAATTTCCCTCCATGAATGTGTAGGCAAGTGCAGCGTGCGTGTGGTACGGTAATGATGGTGGTGAGTCATACAGTTTCGGGAAGTACGCGTGTGTCTGGGCCATCTGGCATCTGAATTATTAAAGGTGTAAAATCTGCAGTTTGGAAATTTCAGACATGGTCCAGATTTGAACTACACTTATCTCTCACTGCCTATCAGAGAGAGGGGCACTCCTCTCCAAACATCTCCGTGTCTGACCTAGAAATAAACTGCAAACAGGACTGTAGTATAGAGCAGTGGTTACTATTCCTAAACTAGCTCTGGGAATGCTCTATATTGTACAGTAACATCAGTGCAATGCAAATCCTCTACCAAAGCCTCACTGCACCACATCTGAAGTGATTCACACTGCAATGCCACGTCACCACTATCAAAAAGAAGCTTCACAGTGTGTGTGACCCAGATACTTTACTCGCATACTGCTTCTCTGCTATATGAGTGACCTAGAAACATGCATATCTCTCAACTATCCCTAAATAAGAGCAGCAAGGCATTACTCTCAGCAGCACGTGGACCTTTGACTGACCCCAGAACCAAAAGAGTCTATTTAAGATATTTATGAATTCAAGATGTTGCCTTGCAAGGGAGGATAACATTATTTCCCTAATATAATAGATATCAAAATAAACTGGAAAGATGACTTGAATTAGAATTTGCGTTTAAGCTTTCTTTCTCTCTGGTCTTTAGCAGCTCAAGGATGCAGCGAGGACTGCAGGAGAGTGCCGCCCCCAAAACCTAAGAGGAACCCCAATACACAGCTGAGTGTTTCCTTCGATGAGTCCTACATTAAGAATCACGGAGGCAGCGGGATCTGCCCATCCAGGCCGCTCCATCACACCACATCCCCCTGCGAACGCAACCCGTCCCCTCCGCAGAGTGACGAGAGCCCCACGGATGACTGCGAGGACGAGCCCGTCTACATTGAAATGGGCGGGATAGACGTCGGACTGCGGGAACCTTCGAAGAGTGAGGATGAGGAGCCGGGGGAGTCTGTGTATGAGGAGATGAAGTATCCAGCGCTGGATGATATGGAGTACCGTACCGACCCAGTGGGATGCCGTTCTGCGTGCCCCACCCCGGCGCCCTATGACCCCGAGCCTCTCAGTCGCTGTTCCACGCCTCGGAATATTCCCCTCTGTGACATTCCTGCGCCCTTTCCCAATCTCCTCACCCACCGGCCTCCGCTGTTGGTGTTCCCGCCTGCACCAGCTCAGTGTTCGCCCAACTCGGATGAGTCCCCCCTCACCCCTTTAGATGTAACCAAATTGCCCATGCTGGAAAACCAATCCTACAGCAAATCTCCCACCTCTTCCAGTGAGCCGCCCTCCTCTGCACACATCCGTAGGGAGCTCACCGCCACCCCAACGCTCACCGTCTCTGGCCGCTCCTCTGCGCCTCCACTACCCTGTACGCTCTACAAATCCTCCTCATCCTCCTCATATCAGCGTAGTCACTCCGCTTGCCCATCTCCCGTCAGCATGGGCCGCTGTCTCACCCCTCTCAGCCTCATGCGCACTCCTCCCTTTGATGCTCCGATGCCATTTCCCGGGGGGTTGCCAAGAAGCGCTTCTGCCACCCCTCATGGCAAAGGCTCCCCACCTCAAGATGGCGTAGGACGGCTCCACGGCTCGATGCAGAATGTGTCATCAGGGCGATCACGGACGCCAACCAGCCCGCTGGACGAGCTGACCAACCTGTTCACCACAGGCAGGAACATGCTGAAGAAAAACGCCAGCGGCCGAAAGTCAAAAGAGCCGGGAGAAAGTGAGTCATGTCCATGATTTATCTGAACATGAAGGGGCGTAGTGAAACAAAATCAAATGATTGTCGGTAGCAAGTCTAGCTTCTAACTACATCTACGATAATACTCTTCCTTTCCTAATGTAATCAGACTTCAGGAAAGTGTTGGTTAGACTGTATCAGAAGTAATGAACTGCAAATTCTGCAAATTCTGAGAATAAGAGTCTTCCAATGACTCTACGAACTATAGATGGAGTCAGTAGCTAAATATTTAGGCTCTTATAAACTCTGGAGCAAATTCAAATAAACAATCTTTATTCATATAATCTGTCATAATTTATTCGTAGTTTAGATTAAATTGGTCAATCCAGCCGAACTAGGAAGCTGTACGTAGAATGCATCACTTTTATGGTTCCGTGTTTGCTGCTGTCTCTGCCAAATTCCATTCATTTAATCTGGCCCTACCAAGCCAACTCTGATACAGATCGTATGAGTTAATCTGAGGAGATTAAAAACTAAAGCGGACAGCGGGTCCCTCAAAACCTACACATGGCATTAGGCCATCAGGCAGGATTACTTTTAAATATGTAAACATCATATTTAAATACAGATATTAATGCCACATTAAGATGCTAACAAAATCAGTGCAGCAATGCAGGAAAAGTAAATCTGCTTTTAGGGTACAAAATCATGCTTAGAATTCACCTCCCAAAGGTATAAAAGTGCAAGTCTGGTGCCAAAAGAATAATTGACCAGTAACAAAATAACAACCTCGCTCTCAGACAAAATGCAGATAACACTTTTGTGTTTAAGTTTGCATTAGTTCTGCTATTAATCTTTATTATTGTATTGTACTGCATTAGTATTGAGTTGTTATCATAAATGCATGAACAACGGTGAAGTTTATACTCAAAAAGGGGTCGATTGATAAAGAGAATCGAATGCTCTATATATTGGGAATTGACCTGTTGATAAACACCAGAGTTGACATCGAACTGTTGCATTCCTCTTCAAATCTTTCTCTTGTCGAAGGGAAGTTTGACAGTTGAACACCAATCCTCAATTATACGTTCCAGAACTGAGAATTATTGCAGGATACCTTCACATATACCATAAATCACATTGGAAGTGCATAAAAATTCACATATCCATCCTCACTCGGTGCTCTTAGCAACTACAACATAGCAACAGCGGAAGGAGGAAAAATCCCTGTTTCTTATTTGCAGATTTTCTCCCTGTGGGTAATGCAGCCAATCACAGCTCAGGGCATGCCGGTCTACAATGGAGCAATGAGCGCCTGACAGTGATAGCACTGCCTCTGAACTCAAATCTCTCGGTTTTGTCCAATCAGCACATACTTTTCTCTTATTAAGCCAATCAGGCAGCTGGCACAGCTGTGTAGATGGGTAGAGTGGAAAAAGAGAACATATATGTTTTTACCATTTCGATTGTAATGAGACATGCATTTATCAGTTGATGTTTACATTCACAAAAGTGACGCAGACTTGTTTTTTTAATCTTGTCAGTTTTGTGCATTGTTTGTCTTTTATGTATAGATTGTTAGTCAGTTGTATTCAGGCACTAGGAATTCCTCGCCATGTCTCACCAAACAGCCTCTTGACAACACTTTGTAATACAGACCCACGTTGTAAACAGTTTGCATATATCACCAGGACATTAAGAATGGGTTGCTATGATTTATTTACCAGAACACCTGGGTACAAGTACTGCATGGAAGCCAACAAGCACAAACAGGCTGTGTGTGTATGTGTGTGTTTTTCTCTGTGACAATGACTACATGGTGTTATGAACATGGAGGTTATCATGGAACTGGGGCTATTTTTTTCTTCAATTATGTGGCAGTAGAGGCAGCAAAAGCAAGCCTGACCCACTTACCATTTGGTTAATCACCTCTCTCATTGTCATACAAACACACACACACACATGCATGCATGTATCTGCAAAAATCAAGATGGTTTCTATGACACATGAGGGAATGATTGCAGAGGCTTGTAAATACCACTGCAGTTTAGAGCTCATAAAGAAACCATATTGACATGCAAACATTACGGAAGTCAGTGATGCACATTTTCTGTTTAAGCACTGATGAGCTTGAATCAGTAACAAACAGCAAGTCCACTATTAGCATTCCTGGACATATGGATGGGTTTATTTTATGTAAAGCTTAAACAAAGACACCATGTTAAAGGTTTATTCAGCACTAAATATGTGGATTAATGGCCATGTTTTTTTTGGAGGGGGGGGGGGGTTCATGACTTTTCACAC
>JBBDHI010000008.1:12572456-12582540 GCA_037177115.1 Craterocephalus stercusmuscarum
GAGATGATACATGAACATTTTCTGGTTCTGTCAGGTATGCATTACTGTATATATTGGACTACAAGGTCATTACACTGACCAGCCTGACTCCCACCTAACAAACTGTTCCCTTCTTAATGATATGTACATACTGTTTTTTCCATACTCAAGGCCTTCCTGGGAATAGTGGTCCTCCTGGCTTGTCTGTCACATCTAGTGCTGGACCAGTTGGAGATACAGGATTTCCAGGTCCACCAGGAAATTTTGGGTCAAGAGGACAACCAGGAGTAGCGGGGAGATGTATTCCTGGGCCTAAAGGAGATCATGGATTACCCGGCATTCCTGGGAGCAGAGGTGAGAATGTTCTGCAAGAGGACTGAAAGATTTTCCATTCCTTCCATAATCACAGTTAATAGCAGCCAATTATACTCAACAGAATTAGATATTAGGCTGTATGCAGCGGTAGTTTGCGTACAACCTAATGCAGTCATGTGTCGTGTTTTTTATGCACATCTTCTTTCCAAGACCACTCTTGGATGATAATATACTTTGTTCGAAATTTATGTTTTTATTTATTTTATTTTTTGTTAATTCTGCACAAATAAAAATGATTGATATTAAAAAAACAAGTTTTAAAATTGCAGACTGTACCGGAGAGAGTGAGAAGACCATTACATGTAGGTCTTGTAGAACCACCTTCACTAAATCCTTCTCAAAGTGACAGGCATCATAATGTGCAGACTAATAACAGTTTGTAATTGTTTCAATAACATTTTTAACTAATTTTTAAAAGTGAAAAATATAGATACAGATTTTAAGGCAGTAGATCCAGGTTCCAGAGGGAAGGCCCTCTATATTTGAGTGTTTCTTGACCAGTTCTACAAAAAGGCAGATACAGATCTCTGCAGCGACTAGAGGAATCCAAACAAACATGGAAAGAAAAATAAATGGTCATAAGCTCTTGGAATAACATTGGACATATTTATAAATGAAAAGACAAATACAATAAATATTTACATTAAATATTGTTGAAATATTTTAAATTTAAAAAAAGAAGATCAGATGAAGACAGCTTATTGGAAAAGTGTATAATTCATATAACTTTCTTTTGTAACAAGAGAATGTTAAACAAAGTGATTCTTTGTACCATTTTTATGTAGGCTATGCAGGCCCTCCTGGCCCTCCAGGTCCAACAACACAAGGGTTTAAAGGAGACAGAGGGGACCCAGGTCCTTTTGGACCTCCAGGTTTTAAAGGAGCCCCTGGAGATCCAGGCCCTCAAGGACCACCTGTAAGCAATCAAAGCATTTACTTTGTCATAAGAGAGAAGACTGAATGGCTTTCATGGTCAGTTAGTTATGTATTTGTGTGTAGTTGAAAAGAAAGGTCTAATATTATCTAATATTCTCCTTCAGAATCTTTTAGACGTTAAACTGAATCTCTTTTTGTCATAGATGTACAGCATGTCGTGCAAAATCTTCAATCTCCCAATCCAGTACAGCTGCTTATTTCTACAGCAGTCTAATCTCTGACCTTTCTTTGTTACATTTGCTTCTTCAGGGTCCAAAAGGTTCACCCGGATATCAAGGACCAAGAGGAGATTTGGGTCCCCCTGGAGAACAAGGGACTCCTGGTAATCTATCATTTCAACTTTAGTCTTATTAGACCAAAATCCATTCCAACCACAGACAAAGTATGATCCATCACCCCAGAAAAATAATAGTCCACAGCTGATTTATATTCCCACATGAGAAGTGAAACAGATGGAACTGAAAACAAAGGAGACAATAAATAAATAAATAAATAAATAAAAGTGTAAAGATTTATGAGGATTTGTTTCACTTTTTTTCTGATGCCCAATACATTGAGACTTATGAAACAGGACGAGAGAGCAAGTTAATTCCTTTCAATTCTTGAAATGTCTTGGTTTCTAGGTTCCATTGGAGACCCTGAGTATATACCAGGTCCATGTGGTCTACCTGGAGCCAAAGGGTTTCCTGGACATCCAGGTGGGGCAAGTCTGTCTTTGTAGGAACAGTACATATTGTATTTCACCCATTTTAGAAAACACATTCATTCTAGTACACACCATTGTGTTGACTTAATCTCAACTTGTTAGGACAGTCATTTTAGAGAAATTTGGGGATTTGGCTTTCTGGGTCTTCTATTGCTTTGTACCTACAGGCATCAAAGGTGAACCAGCATTTGAAAGATGTGAACCAGGATCTCCAGGCTTACCTGGTCCCCCTGGTAATCACGGACCCCAAGGAAACATTGGACAACCAGGACCACCAGGGCCTCCAGGTTTAAACATTTTTCCAGTTTAGAGAATGCAAAGTAACTTAACAGGAATTCACATTATTTTGTTTGTTATTTACATGCTTCTAGGAGCACCACTGACACTGGTGTCTGCAATGCAGTTGGAACAGATATGGATATTCAGATTATGTTTTTGAATGTTTTTATCCACATTCATTCTTAGAGCTGCCACAGTGTTTCTGAACTTTTTTTTCCAGGTCAACCAGGTGTTAAAGGAGCACAGGGAATCAGCCCAGATGGCCCACCTGGATTCACAGGCCGCAAAGGAGAGACAGGAAGTGTGGGCTTTCCAGGTGTGTTCGTACCTGGTTTATACAGATGTTTACAAGCTTGAATTGTTATGATGATTAAAAATAATGGTAATATGCTTTAATTCAACATTTGTGAATGCCAAATTATGTTGAATCTTTCTGATTAAAGTACTCTACCACCTAATAGGGAAAGTTAGCAGTGACTACTCAAAAATGGCTTCAAAGTTGCCATCATAATAACACATGGTCCTTTGCTGTCCTATAGGTCCAACTGGCAGAGACGGAAACCCAGGCCGAAAGGGTCAGAAAGGTTTGCCCGGCAAAGCTGTTTTGGGTTATTTCGACAGTTTCCTCATAGTGAGGCACAGTCAGAGCATCCGTGTCCCTGACTGCCCCGAAGGCACCAGCCTCATCTACTCTGGTTACTCCTTCCTCTTCATCACTGGAAATGAGAGAGCTCATGGTCAGGACCTCGGTAAGACGATGGAAATCATCCCACTCATTGATAACCTGCTTTTCATACGTCATAGAAATCTGCACTTTAGTTTGGGTCATCATAAAGCATTTCTTCAAAATTTCCTGATGTCTCCCAGGCTCCACGGGCAGCTGTCTCCCTCGTTTCTCCACCATGCCCTTCTTATTCTGTGACACAGAACAAACATGCCGCTATGCCTCGCGTAATGACTACTCATACTGGCTGTCCACTGACACTCCCATGCCTGCCAACATGGTCTCTATTACAGGAGACAAGCTGGCGGCATATATTAGCAGGTGGGACGAGAGTCCTGAAACATTTGTCTTCTTTGATTAATCAAATTTACATTGTTCATATAAAAAAATCTGAACAAAACTTTCATTATGGATGTGTGTGTGCATTTGTGATCTAGGTGTTCAGTATGTGAAATCACCTCGAATGTCATAGCCGTCCACAGCCAGACAACTGCGATCCCTGATTGTCCCAGAGGCTGGGAATCACTATGGACTGGGTACTCATTTGTCATGGTAAGAAAACAATCATTTTACTCTCTAAATCCAAAGATTTTGTCATATCCTATTTCCAGTTTTCCTTCTTTAATCCTCATCCATTATAGCAAACAGGAGCTGGGGCAGAAGGTTCCTCTCAACCCTTGGTTTCTCCTGGCTCTTGTCTGGAAAATTTCCGGCAAGTGCCCTTTATAGAGTGTCATGGCAGGGGGACATGCAACTACTACCCTGATTCCTACAGCTACTGGCTGGCCTCCCTTGACCCGAACAACATGTTCAGGTGAACTGATCAGTTCTATGTCTCATCAGCAGTCAAATCTTTGCTCCACAATTTAAACCATGAAATGGAAGACATTTTTTTCATCTTTTTAACTGGAACACATTGTTGTCTCAGGGGCTTTTTTTCCCTCTAAAAGGGAAAACCATGTTTTCTATACATCGAATCATTCATTTATCTGTTTATTATTTGATTTCTAACAGTGTCTGTCTTTGTCTTGTTTGTTTGTTGGTTTTGTTGATTATGTCCTGCAGTAAACCAGTTCCTCGGACAGTAAAGGGACCTTCTCTACAAAGTATTATCAGCCGTTGTCAAGTCTGCAGAAAACTACAGTATCATGGCACAGATGACAATCGTGGAGACAATTAGAACCATAAAGGTTTGAAATGTGATTTTTAGTTGTATTAAGTTGTATTAAGTTGTATTAAGTTGATGTGTCCATGCTGTTTCTTTCTATCATCTTTGATTGGACTCATTTTAAAGGTTTTAAAACTATGGTTGTACAACCAGTTATTGATGATTCTTTTTTCTCATACTTAATCTAAATGTTGCATTTGCATTCTTCTTTTACTAGATTGTGATGATGTATAGAGTTATTAATTATAGCACCGACTCTGTCTTTATTTCCAGAAAACACTCAGTCTAAATATCTTTTTTGCCCAAATGAAGCTTGACTACTGAGAAATTAAATACCCCATCATGCTGACAACATATAATTGATACCTCATTCCACATAATTTGCTTGAGCCAGTGAGGTCCAGTCACTGAATGGCATCACAAACACTGGGTCACCATAAATGACACTCATTTTCCTTTAACAAATACATCCATGTGACGTTGTCACTTGCGGATTGTTTTGTTGTCGAGTTTTAACACACAAGTATGGAGTAATTTGTTCCATCACTTTTACAGCTTTTTTTTTTTTGTTTAAGCTGGTTAAATGGTGCATGAAGAAGATTTCTCTTGATGACTCACACTGCCTGCAACTCTTTACAAACCCTTACTAAATGTACTGTCGGGAGGAAAGGCTGCAGTGAAAATGATGTTTCTGTGTCTTATAGACAAAATTTCTCATGAAGATCCAATTTTTTTACCCTATTTGTGCTTTTAATCAGTGGAAAGAAAAAACATTTTTGGGGGGGATTTATCATCTGCCTTCCTACTTATTCTCCACGTGAGTGATGGTTGTAAAGAAGCCTTTTCAAAGGCTGAAACAAAAATAAGAAAAATTTCTAATCCAACCTCTGCTCTTGTGATTTCCATGTTTTATTTCACAATGCTACACACTCAGAAAACAATCAATGGAGGAATATATCCCGGGGGAGCAGTCACTGAAACTCAGTCACCCATTATCTGTCACCCAGATTGACAGATGTAAAGTCTTGGATGCAAAATGGTGCAATGATGCCCTTAAACAGCACCATGTTCAAAATAGAGTATTATAAAGTATTGATTGTGCAGAGTCAGAAATAACAAACAGCTGCGTATGATTATGTAACAAACTCAGCTTTGCACAAGAGGGAGCAGAAGACAAGCTGAACCCTAATGTGAACTAAAACCGGCGATGAACTATCGCACTCAAACACATTTATCATCCGGCAAGTTTATTGCATATTGGAGCAAAATCCAGTTTATTTAAACTCTAATCCGGAGACACGCGGAAGTTCTGCTTTAAAGAGGAAACACTCTGCCACCTTGAATTATACAAACCTTGCATAGCCTGGTGCAGACGGTTGTCAGCATGGATAGAAACACACTTGCTGTGGGGTGCCCACGGTAGCCCTCTTAATAGGATTATTCTGCTACCGACAGTGCACTTACTAATTGTTTAGGCAGCATGTATCAGGCTTCTACACATCTGTAATTGGGTTAGAATGACAATTTGTTGAGAGGTTGATGCACTTCAAGGTTGTCTCCCTTTATGAAGGGCATATCCTTTCATTTTTCTCCACATGGCTCACACAGTCCATAGAGGCATCTGCTAAAAAGCTAGATTCATACATTGAAGAGTAAATATTCATATAAATGTATGAGAGTTTGACTTGAGCATTCAAACAGAATGTAGAGTTTATATTTTGAGAAAAGATCTGTATTGTCTTTGTATTTGACTACGTTTATGTAGACTAATAGATACTTAAACAATGGAAAATATTACTGCCAGTCAGTTGCATATTTAAAGCATGTACTGCTGTAAAATCATTATGGCCTCTGACAAAAACATCTTCATTTGAATGTAATAGAACTGTTAAGTTAAACAGTGCAGAAATCTCATTAAAGAGATCACCAGAATAAACTCACCAGGGCGGAACTAATGATGAGTTGACCTTTATGGCCTCTGGATGTCCAAATGTCTGCTTTGTCATTGATTCAGCTTTATGGTACAACAGAGTTAATAAGATCATTGTTTCCTCTGTGTTAGCGCTGTTAAGGTTTTATTTTACATGAGTGCACATGCACACTTCAGAGGTTTACCATACAATGCATAGATAGGCATGGAATATAAATGAAAAATTTCAGATTACTTTCACTTATTCAGGTTTATTATAGAAGGTTTGTGTCACAACACTGATCACCAAGGAGAAGAAACCTTTTGTCACTTTTACTGACTGCTGTAAATTAGATTAGGACATGCTTCAGTGAGCTGATGAGGTCAAACACAGGAGCTGAGGATGGTCTTGATGTGGATTACCTGTACACGCCTCCCTTTTTTTCCTCTGAGTGGCGCTTATAAAACTGTTGCCTCGCTGTGTTTTGTGATGCACATCTGTGGTAAGATTTGTGGTGTCTTGCTGAGAAAAAAAATTAACCCCCCCAAAAAAGACAGGCAAGATATTCTGTGAAGAGATGGCCCGTATCTTTTGCTTTTTGGGACTTTTGTATTTTGTGTTGTATGCTGTGGAAACTAAGGTGATTAAGGCTGGAGATGACCTGCAGTTTCAGCAAGATGTATTTCCAGTCAACAGGTTACTTCCCAGTCAGGTAAGAATTTTGTCGTGTCGCTCTTCCCCTTGTTACGTCTTAAATTTGTTCCTAATGTTTTTTGTGATGTAAGATCCTGGACCTTAACTACATTTACGTTAAAAACACCATAAATTTTTTTTACCAGTCTGATTTCTTTTATTTGTTTATAACTGATCTTCCATGAGGTTGCTTGTTACTTTAACAACTTTGTCCTCCAGCACATAAAGCAAATTTGCTGATTTTTCACATTTAAAAAAGAATTTCCATTAAGTTTATCATTTCATTCACAGGACTCCATGAAGAAACAGGACTTATTAGATTTATTTTACAACCTCTTCATATCCGAAAGTGGTTTTATCCCCCAAGAACTCAAAGACTCAGACAATCCAAAGAAGACTCGGCGTGGATCAGAAAGTGATGCCTCGACTCCCAGACCCTGCAGGAAGTTCTACTGGAAATCCTGGGCTTCCTGCTAACTTCTTTATTTTTCTGTTTACAGCAACAGGCAGTTTAGCTCTTCGCATCGCTAGTTTATTGCTGATTGAGAACCCATGGAGAAACACGTACGAAACACTAAAATAGTAATCATAATTCCAGAATGTTCAAAAACAGCTGCAAATAAAAATAACCCTTGTGTGTATCAAGTAAAAAAAATAAACCTGTTATTGTAAATGTAGATTGCAGATTATCTCCATTTGTCATCATATATTGGAATGACCAATACTGTAACTTCAAAATGAAAAGTTAGCAGGTTTTAAAGAACTTATTTGACACTTGGACTTTTAGACATCTTTCTTTCTGTACTGTTAGAGTACGATTAATGATTATGATGCATCATTTCCCATAACTACCTTTTGCTTAGTTGACCACTGGCAATATTTTTATTTTCAGTGAAGGGTATTTCACTGTTGATGAAAGCAAGCTGTACACAATGTCATTCAATTTATACCAATGTTAAGCTGTTTTTAAAGGTTTTATTTTATCATTATTATCACTTTTCAGGCTTGTTTCAACAATTTCATCTGTTTAAAAGCCATTCAGACACTTTGTTTCTGCACTTAAGCAATAGTTGACCTTGATGCTGTCTGTCAGCAATGTTTAACGTAGCCACTCTGATGCATAATTTCTAAGGATCAGTAAATAAACAGTCATGATTAAAAAATGCTGCTGCAAAGTCCTGATTGTCCTGCGTGAGACAAAGCTAAATGAGGCCCTACAGAAAACTAAATGCAGTCTTTATTCATGGCCAGCTGTGCCCCACTGACCTGCAGCTATACTGCTGTGTTTAACTCTGCGTGTGCTGCATGGAAAATCAACCAAGATTATTTTTGTTCGTACTTTCATTCATTCATTCATTCATTCATTCATATAGACTCTTTTTCTGTTAGTCTGGCACTTTGCTTTTATTCAAGCAGCATGGCGTTTTACTGATTGTCTGCAGTGGACTTTTTTGCCTTCAAAGCATTAAATCAAAAACTTCTGATGTAGTCAAACTTTTGTCTCTCTATGTTGCTTTAGCTGTCACACCACTGAAGCACAAAGGCGCCATTTCTTCATTCACCGTAAAAATTCACATAACACTTACATGTAATAATCATTGCATTCATCTGTTTCACTTTTTGCTCCTATACATTTCCGTGACACCCTGATAATTGTTCTGCTTGCATGTATTGTATTAACAACGCTAGCTCTGCCATCAGTTATTAACGCACTGATGATTATATGTTGAGTAGCTCTGCGGGAAAGCAAATCCCACAGAATAATGCATTTTTGAAAATGTATCGATCGCCTCTGCACAATTGCATGCATGGAGAACTGAAACAAATAGAGGATAACATGAATCCATCAACTGGAAACAGATCTAAAAGAATTCTGAAAAAAACAGGCAGATTGAGAAGACGTTACAAATAGGATAGGAAGGTGGACAGGGAATAGGGATTAGGAGAGGGAGACGGCAGAGAAAAGGAGGGAATGAGAGGCGTAAAGAGGATGAGGCAGGAGATGAGAGAGAAAATTATTAAAGTTACAGTGTTGGAGCATAACTGCAGTAAAAGCTTGGCTTAGCATCCTCTCTGTCCCCAGGCTACTGAGATTCAACAGGGCAGTTTTCCTCTGTAAAAACCACTGCCAGCACATTAACATGTGCATGCTGCAGAGCTTCTCCAATAAATTAATAGTGCATGAGTGGAGGAAACACAAAATGTGTGTGGGCAGCCGGCTTGGTGAGTGGGCATGTGGGTGTGCATGCACATTGTGCACGAACTTTAACAGTGTGTTTGTATCATCCCTACATCGTGGCCAAGGTGCAGCAGCAGAGACCTGAAGGTTTGGAATCAGTCTTCTTAACCGCCAGAGCTCATCTCATTCCTATTATCATGCCTATAATCACTCTCAGGCAATCAGATTAAAAATACTGAGCCAGCTACATCAAAGGAGCATCACTGAGTCTTAATTGAACACAGGCTAATTATTTTTAATGAGCAGCACTGAATGTCCTACTTCTTGGTAGGAGTTCCCTCATTCACTTCCTGGGAGAATGAGAAAAAAAAAAGACATAAGTGGAGTCCCAGAGGCACAAGCACATATCAACACAGCAGGACAGGATGAAGTAGACAGTGATGAAGAGGGAGTGTTTTGTACAAAACCTGTACGAACACAAAAGTTATGTATAGGCCTTTACAGAATGAATAACAGCATGGGGATGTCTGTTGTGTTAATCTGAATAAGTGTAAAACCTATTGATTTCTGCAACGAGTTCTCAAAGAAGTCGCCTAATTTGTATTAATATTACACGCTATTTATAAGAATATAGCTTATTTGGAAGCAAATACTAGTTATAGGATGTGCAAGTTCTGAAACAGAACTTTACCTGATAAAAGAGAGTTTTATCACAGCAAAGTTGTAAAATCTGCCAACTGTGATCCTTAAAATGCAACATTTCCTCACAAATCTGCCACATAGCAGTACAGATGGTTTAAGAGAATGAAAATATGTTGTGGCTGAATGGAACAAGTTTTACCACACAAATAGACACCTGTGAAAGCTGTTCTTCATTCAATCTTGCAACTTTACAGTCATTTAGCAGACATTAATGATCTTGTCTTTTGACAAATAGTTTGTCTTCAAGATGATTTCCAGAAGATTAAAATATCAATCTGTGCATGGACATATGGCAAAGCAGCAGCCCAGCAAATGTCTTACCTAGTTCAAACAAGTTTATACAGTCTATTGTTCATCTAATGTTCCTTTTCTTTCACAATTGCTGTTTCACAATTGCACTATAAATATCACCAAACTTGCAATGAAAAGATCG
>JBBDHI010000008.1:12586347-12596600 GCA_037177115.1 Craterocephalus stercusmuscarum
CTCTCATTTCATAGTAGTTTTATAGTAATTTATCTAAAAGGGTTTCACAGGCAATAGTTCTGGTTTTGTTGTCTTGGTTGTACAGTCATAGCTCCTCGTTGTTGTCGCAGCACCCTCTTTTTATTAAGAGGGCATGGTGGTGCGTATTTTAGAGAGGGGGGTGGGAAATTTTTTCTCTGGCCCCTTCCCTCAAGTCAGAAGAGGCCACTTCCCCCTGCTTGAAGCCCCTCACCCCGGTGCTATGTGGAGTCCTGATTGACAGCTTTCCCTCCGTTCATGGTGGGAGTCCCTGAGCTCTTCCTGGAGCGGTGCTTGTCCTCTATCTCATGCAGTGACGGCTCCCTGTACATACAAACTGTGGAAGAGATGTAAAGAGTGGCAAAGAGAGGGAAGGAAAGAGAGGAGGGAAAGACAAAGATAGGAGGCGCTCAGAAAGGGGGACAATGGAGAGCAGATTGAAGAGATGGGTGTGCAGACAGAGACAAGGTCAGGTGTGAGGTTGGGACAATTATACCAGGCTGAGAGGGATAAGACAAGGAAATAAGGGCTATGTCAGCACTTTTTCTATTACACCGCTTCACAAGTTTTCATGATGAGAAGACTGATATCACCAGATAGATAAACAGGTGGCTTTTAAAAATAAATCTGTATCAAAAGTAGCTAGATACGTGCTCAAGTCTGGACAAAAAAATATTGTATTGATTTGTTGAAAAGAGGTTGTGAATCTTATGCTTTAGCCAAATAACAGCCCACTGTGATGCTCTAATCAGCACTCCAGAGATGCAGTGTGATGCTTGAAAGTTTGTGAACTCTTTTGAATTTTCTATACTTTGACAAAAATTGACTGAAAACTTGAACATGTTTTCTCCTGAGTCCCACAAGTAGATACATAAACCCAATAAAAAAAACAAGGGAAATATTACACATGGTAATTTATTTATAGAGCATAATTATGCCCTCTTACGTATGTGTGTGGCAAAAGTATATGACAATTTTAATGCAGTATTTAAATAAGCTGGAGGAATATTAACCCATTCCTCTGGACTGAAAAGCTTCAACTCTGCATGGGATAATAGTTTAGTGCAGGACTTTGACTTGATTCCACAGTTTGCCTATTTATGTTCATTGTCATGCAGCATGTTTTATCTTATCCAGTTTTATCTTGTGAATTAGTTCACATTTACATGTCCTGACATTTTTCAATATACTTTCAGGTATTTTGTAGAATGAACTGTCTCACTAATAATGAGTTCATATGGAACATTATACAACCAAAAACACTGTATGGGTCATTCAAAAGAGATTTTGCCTCAAAAACAAGACTGGGCCATAAAAGAAACAGGAATTAGTAAATATTAGAAATGCTAATTGCAATGACAAAATACAGTATATATTATCCACTCTAATAAAGAATATAAGACAGTGTAGTGCTCTCTGTCTCCAAATATAAAGCTTCTTATTTAAATCCAGGAGTTTTGGTCTCATCAGATCAGAAATGAACCATTGCCAGGCGTGGCTGCGTAGCATTATTTGATCAAGGGGAAAAGAGTAGCTTACTTTTTTCTACACTCTTGATTTGGATGAACGGTTATGCTTCCCATTTTATTATTTATTGTTTGAGGTTCCTGTCATGTGACGTAGGGACTGCTCTACACAAGACAACAGTCTAAAGATATTTTGCCATCTCACATTTATACATTAGCTTCAATAAATAAGTGACCAAGTGTTATATTCTTTTCAAATTTGATTCATTTGGTATACTTTATATACTTTTATTATCGTAAAAACAAAATCCAATGACATTATAGTCATGCAGAAGTATAGACAAAAGTTCACAAATTTGTAAGCACATTCAATAAGCTAGAATATCAAGATCAATTTGTTTAAAATCAAAACAACAGATATCAAGACGTACAGCCTTTTAATTTTTGTTTTTCGAGCTCAAAAACAGGGGCCAACATATGCAACTGATTTTTCAATAATCTCTCCTCTGATGATGAATGCATACCTCTAATTGCTCACCAAGGCCAAACCAGGACTGAAAGATTACAGTAAAATCTTTTCATAAAACTTAAAAGGTTGCCTTGTAAAGGTGGAATGCTGCTTTAAAAACACCAACCCACTGAACCCAAATTAAACATGAAAATCATACCTTCAATAGGCCTGGGAACAAAGTGTGATGAAGGTTTAGTCTTCTTGACCCGATTGCCCTTCATGACTTGTCCCTCCTTAGTGAGGCCAAGGAACCAGGCTCGGCCTGACTCTTGCTGCCGGTACACAGTGGACGAGTAGATCACATAGTAGTTCTCAAAAACTGACTCTTTGAACTTACACTCTGGTGTGAACATCTCCTGCAAAATCATAGAACACAGATGCAAAGATTAGTGAATACAGAGAAGACATATGTGTATGTCAGCTCAGAGAGAAAAGAATTTTACATCCAAAATCGATCCTAAAGCCGCATGCAAAAAAAAAATATAGCAACACAAGATGCAGAAGACTCTCATTATGACAAACTGTCTGTTTCACTCTGCCAAATATTGGCTGACATATCCAGCATGTGGACATTGCCAAGGTCAGTTGACATACTGTATTCATGTTTGCACTCTATCTCATACACACACACACACCCTCCCACACACGCGTGCGCACAATTGAGGTAATGAGAACGATAGTGTTATAAGACTAGCTGTGAATGGTGAAAGATTTTTATCTCATAGCCTTATTATCAAAGCGGTAAGTCAAGGAGAAAGTCAAGGGGACACACAAGAGGGGAGGAATGACGAGGAAAATAGAAAGAACTTGATATCACACATGCTGCCAGGACAGAGCTTGCTGCCAGATAAAGGCCACAAGAGGGGAAAAAAAAAAGAATTTGATTCTCTGATGCAGCCCAGATCTAAGCCACAATTAATTTGGGTAATTTATAAAATTTTAATTAGAATAATGGTGCCACTATGTCTAAAATAGCAAGAAAAATGTGTATCTGTACTTCCTTAACAAAATCTATATTTGTTCGGCAGAGTGTGCTGATTAATTTAAGCCGACAAGATGGATGCTACACTTATCACCCTTATTCATCGTCCCCGCCTGCCTCACCATCTCAGTGCTTCCTTAATGCAAACAAGGCTTGGCTTTAAGGGGGGGAATGTCGTGGATGTGCATAACAGATGCAGTGATGCACAACATCTGGCTGAGAGGGTGCTAGATTGTCTCAGTTTTGGCAGACCTACTCTGTGTGTGTGTGTGCTGGTGCTGTATTTCATTCATTAATATCTCCTCCAGGGCTCTGTGCCCTTTTAAGGTTGTCCATTTGACTGACAGCCCAATTCCGCTTCCTGCTGGAAGTGACTGTGTGTGTACGTGTGTGAATGTGTAAGTGTTATCCAGGTATTACTCATGTTATGGGGACCTAAATTTGTTTATGCGGTCACATAAGTAGGACTTAATAGAAGTCACATAAAAGTCATCATAAATCATAACATTAACTTCACGTTACCATAATGGAGGCATGCACCAAAATATATTGGCTAGTACACAAACATGGCCAGATTGACCTGCAGTTTTTTCTTTTATGTGAATCCATGCGAGGTGCAGTATCATTAACAAAGGATGAAAATGCTGTGATTAAAAAAAAATCTAAAATCTGCTCTGGGCAGTTCTTTAACCAGGATAAATTTATTGGAATATCAAAAATAATTTCATCTCCCTACACATAATGACCTTTCATGGACACTGGTTCAACTCTGCAGAAATGGCTCCAGTTATTGTAGCAAGGAAGAGGCATATACAACTTAAAGGCTTCTGAGAGAGTGCATCTGTTTGGTAGTGTAAATATTTTTAGAATGCCAGATTACTGAAACATAGCTATTGTCTGTTACTGTAAGTGTAGAACGTTAGCTCTGGAGAATGCGGTACTGCGCTCTGGGTCTGCTAGCATTGAGCGCTCTCACCACCCCGCATCTTGGAGCTCCTGCTTAGGGGAAGATACAAAACTGTCCAGTTCCTGTGTGTGTGCTGCAGTGGAGGTGCACACTTGGTGCATAATAAAAGGTGCTACAGGTTTATTTGATCAGTCTTGGGCTAAACTTTTACATTTTTTGTCAATAAAATGTTTGTGTGTTTGTTTTTATGCGCACATACCATGCTCAACAATCAGCTGTAGCATGTCATACCACTGTATACCATTACCTGCTCCTCACAGTAAGTGAGCTGCTCCTGTTGCTAAATATCGGTCTCTAATTTCCCATGGTTATAATAACCAATTAGTTTAAGAATTTCTCATATCTTGCCAACTTATCAAACCCTCATCTAGTGCTCTTGTTGTTTTGTCAACTGTTTTTACATTTTTACAAATGACTCTTCCACACTGAAGTCCTTCTGGTGACATTTAGATTTCTTTGCTGGAGCACAGCAGTATCTTTATCTGCTCCATCCATTGGGTCGGATTGTGTTTGCAACCTTCCCGCTCTGCTTTGAAACTCATGGTAACACCCTAACACGCTAAATCCTCATTTGAATAATTGAATTTGTGCCTGGTATCAGTTGCATCAGCATTCTAAGTAAATAACCAGCAAATCATAAAAAAACAATACCTACAATTTATTTGTGTGCACACAATTTTGCACTATTTACCAGTAAATTAGGGCATTTGTGCATGTGTCAGTAAACAGCTGTATAAAAACAAAAAAAAGGCCACAGATTTGTTCGCTTGAATTCATAAACAGTAGCAGAAGATTTGAAGGCGGTCATGGTGGAAAGCAAACATTTTCAAAGTCTTTGTGACAAGGATCTTTGATGGAAGAGTAACTAAAGTTATGTGTTGTAAAGCAGACTCCTGAATAAATGTGTACTTTTCTAAGTCAGGTAAATGTATTGACATCATGCTGAAAACATCTCTAAAGCATGTGCAGCATTACTGGATTTTCTTTTGGCCACAAGTACAAAATAACACTAAAATGTACAGAGAAACTTTCTTTATTCACATACCACAGCTTTAATGGAATTTGACTTTATTTTTATTTCCTGGGTTTCTTTCTGAGCGGAGGCTAAATTTAAGGCCCTACATACTCCATGAGAAGCAATAACCTTTTTCTTGTTCTTGAGGCCCCAATGTCATTTTGTTCTCGCCAGACGTGATTGAGGACACAACACATCGGGCTGGTCAAACCGTTTTTCTCGTTGGGCTCCGAGAAGGGTAGCGTGATTGGTCGGACATTTGGGCATAGATAACATGTGAAAGTATGAAGGGGGAACATAGTCACTTCCACATTTCTACTGAAGCAAGGATGAATGAACGACTTTAATTAACAGCTGATCAGTGGTGAAAAAGTAAAAAAATGTTTCCGACACACAGTAAACAACGATACAGATACAGATCCTGCACTGTAACGGACCAAGTTTCACGGAAAATAAAAACTAACCGGGTCAGAGACACAGATGATCCCCCTGCAGTAATCCCCGCCCCGTCTCACACGCTGTTTCTCATAGGAGGATGAAAAAAAAAAACGTTTTTCTCATTCTTGCTGCCTTGAGAACAATAACAAATTTCTCGCTTCTTGTGGAGAATGCAACAAGCTTTAAGTAAGATCAGCTAATAAAATGTGCAATGTAGAAGTGCAGCTGGCCACAAAAAGATGTGAATGTAATATTCAGGCTTTTCAAACTTTAGAGATCCTTTTTTTCTTATCATTTTACTATCAAAGGTTCAGTATAAAAGAAGCTTCTCTCATCACGGTAATTACAAATTTGGATTTTTAATATATTAGTAATAACTTTGTTCTTTATTCATTCATGCGTGATTCAAAAAACATCTTTACACTGACATGTTTATTCTGACAGCTGTAATATAAACTTAAAAAGTTATAAGGATTGTTAATTTGACTTTACACATTCATAGTGTTGGGAACTGGCGACCAGTCCAGGGTGTACCCCGCCTCTCGCCTGATAATAGCTGGGATAGGATCCAGCCCACCCTAAACTGAAAATGGATGGATGGATGGATAGATGGATAGTTTTGGGAAATCAAACACAAAATATTCATGACACTCATAAAATTACAATTATTTCTTTGAAAAATTTAGAAAATTTGTAATCCTGACATCCCTATCATAATTGTTTACGAGACTCAAATTTAAAATCAGTGCTGTTTACTTTCAGCAGTGAGTCACAGTTTATGCTTATGTCTGCTTATTTACAAGAGACAGCAGTGCCGAACAGGCTGGGTAAAGGACTCGGGGAAGGTGAGGTCACATGGTCAGCTGTGTGGAAACGTCTCGCTGGTCAGCAGGAGGGGGAACAAGCTTTACTGAGAGCTGGTGGCAGAGTTTATCTGGGCCTGCTGACACACTGTCAAATAGCAGACATCTTGTGCGCTGTTGGGGCACAGGGGGGTCAAGTCGTTCTTGTCTGACTGTGTGTGTGTTGGAGTGTGAACATATGTGTTTGAGTGTGTAGAGGTCTGACAGTGATACATTACACACCTGGAGGTTTCAACCCTTATTTGTCTGTTTGGAGCTGAAATCAACACAAACCCAAACACGCACATTCATACTTTTCTATCACCCACAATCAGGAATCTGGCTCTGCTGATTTGTTACAGAAATCCCTCCAAAATTTCTCACAAGGACAAAGATTGTTTGTGAAAAGTCTGGGAGCAGTTTGGAAATCACTCTGACTGGCTTGGGAAGGATAGGGGTGGAATGTAAGTGACTTTGAAGACTTTGACAAAGTGCCTTGTTTGTGGATGACTGAGTAGAAATATGAGGTGAAGAGACGAGGTCGGTCTGCAGTGATTAATGACGTCTTCTTAATGGACGTGAACCACATAGGACCACACAGACAAGGAAAAGCCAAGAAATACACAATGCTGAACACATGTTTGTGCATTCAGACTGTGTGTGAAATGCACATGGCAACTAATTTGCCCTGTCATCTTCACCCCCAGAATATATAATCAGTCAGTTATCTCCCGAAAAATAAGCTAGAATATATGGACAATAAAAAATAGGACGCATTTCAGAGTTAACAATAGCACTTAGTGATATAGTTCATAGGTACAAGGAAGCTTATTTATATTCTGCAGTGATATGAAGGAGAAAAACAGGCCTTGTTTGAGAAACATGGCACATGAGACTCTTTAAACATCCTCATAAGGGGTATCAATATAGAGCTTAATGTTAGGGGAAAAAAAAGAAAAAGTGTAAAACTTAAAAAAAAGTGCTGAAAGGGTGAACAGAGCAGTGATACTGTTGACTCAACATAAATGTTGCCTCTGTTTTAGAAACTGACAACTCATTACTACTATACAAAAGGTTGCAATCCAAAGTCACAGTGTCTTAAGTTATCATTTAATTTGAGGAATATCATATATGCAGGTTTTTGTGCAACGAAAAAATAGCAAGAAAAAAGAGTTTACAACAAAGGCAGATCTTCTATCTTCCATAAATGCCTCATTTATTGTTCAGGCTTTTCTATCTTGATCTTTATCAACATCAGCATGACGTGTATTGTTTAGCATAGATACGCAGATTAAGAAGCTATCCAGCACTCTATCACTTTGGATTGATAAGTAAACCAATCAAAGCAGACTGAGCTTTTCAGAGATTAAAAGAAAAATATCTTTTGAATATTAAAGTGTGTAAACTTCTAGTAAAAAAAACGAAATCACTTGAGTGTTGCGTTAGCAGGAAGGGTCATTGTCATCCTGATGATTAAACTTCCACCCTTGGAAATGTGCCTGTAGTTAGCATCATTCATCAGCCAATAACATGGCCACAGCATGATCCTGCCACCACCATGCTTTACTGTGGGGTTGTGTTACATGACTTTCTTGAAGGCCAGAAAGTTCAGTTGTAATGTAATCTGATAAGAGTACAGTACCTTCTTCCACATGTTTTGATGCACTTCAGTGCCTTTTATTTACGTTTGTCTAAGTAACTAAATTTTTCATGAAGGCACTCTTTTTACAGAGGAATTTCAAGCAGCCTTGGACAGACACTCTAACATCTGCAGTTTTTAATTTGACAACATAGGACTGATTTATAAGCAAAATGGCTGTATGTTTTTCTTACAAATATTCATTTTGATTGAAGATGAAGAATGTATGCTCTCTCATATTTGTTCTTCAATGGCAGATGTTCTGTTTCGATCTCCAAAGAAAATAAAATGATTGCCGCTTACTCTCTCTTTTGCTTTCAAATCTCTTTTCGGTCTCATATCTATTTTATTTGGAAGATAAAGGAACATCAATTTCCCAAGGGTTGTGAGTTGTGCACAACTGTTAAAATACACAACTGTTAAAGTACATACACATTGTTGTAACACATGTAACTGAATATAATAAATCTTTCCCCTGTATCATGACATTCCTGTCTGTTTGTCCACATTTTGTCATTGACATAACATCAGATATCATCCCTTGTGATGCAGCGAGGACAGTATCTCCTTGATTGGCACATCCACCTTTCGCAGGACTTAGTGATGATATCATTGCATCCTGCATCCATTTTGATTATGTGCTTATTATAGATGACTTTCCAGTAGAATATTACAAAGAAATGTTTAAAATCTGATTGACAGATTTTGATACTGATTAACTCCTTTGTAATGACTGAAATGGAATTAGGACTTTTAGTTTTATGGGGATTGACTCTTCTGCAGTGGTGAGGACAGTTAGTTCTGACTGATATGACCAAAGCAAATGATAATGTCATGAAATGGCAGAGAAGTAAATGCTACATGATTCAAAGCATTCACAATCTGTTCAGCACAATTAGAGATGTTCTGATGAGCTCAATTAACTGTTGTGTGTTGTTTATAAAATGTTCATTCTGCTGTGAGAAATGCACTGAAGTGACTGAGAAAAACTATAATTTTGTTTCTGGTTTCTTTTTTGTTCATTATATGAAATCTTAAAACACATCTGTCACTATTGAAGTTTTTATTCAACAAAATAGTGCTGAGACAGTGTAAAAAATACATTTTTAATGTTTTTTATCTGTATTGTGTCCCTCTAGAATAGCCTGACTTTGCAGACTATCATGTCACGGAGTGCATCTGCATGTGCATGAGTTACTGTGCGTCTGCTGATGAACAAAATGGGGACTCTCTCATAAAAAAGCAGTTCCAACACGCCACTTAAGCACTAAGATTCCCCAGGAGGGAATCCACCGTAAAACTGTTTTAGTTACTTTTAACTCAAGCTGTCTTTTAGCATGTTTAAAAATAGATTTCAATTATTGAGCAATGAAAATTATATTGAATCTCAATCACAACAAAAAATAAATACAATTCATGGGGCTCCTAATCAGTCGGATGTGGGTACTGAATTGAAAATCAAAACAGAGAAGGAGAACAAGACGTAATGGATATAAAAGTCTGATGCCAAAGCAGCTCAGTTCTACATATCCTGAATTCAAACAAGCCACTTGCTCCATTTGAAGATGGTGGCAGTTTTTCTAAGTCTGCATACAGGAGCTACTGTTACAGTAAAAGGCATCCTCTGGCTTTGGATACAGATGTGGGGATAAAGATATAGGGAGGATACATGTTCCAATATGCACCAAAGACAATGCTGTATGTAAGAGACTTGGCCTCTGTGACAATCCAAGGTCTTCCATGGAACTCCCAGCGAGATTATATTATTCTTAGAAACATTCAGGTCAGTGATTGTCTAGACATTACTTCAACTGAGAGGCTCTCTTCCTCACTTTCTGCATACCTGGCCTCCCTTCCCACCCTGTTGTGAGATTTCTCTCTCGCTCCAACAAGCCAATCACTTTGGAACAAATTCTGCTCTGTCATCTCCTTCTTTCAACGAAAACGGTGACAGATAATGACAAAAAAGATATCAAAAACACTTATGAGTGATCAAGGGCTATAAAGGAAATAGTTCCTCTTTACTTTTCCTTCATGTTTACAGATATATGCCTTCCATCACCTGTAATTGGCAAATACTTGACAGAAAAATGCAAACTCACATAAATAAACTTACCAAGCAAGGACATCAAACACTGGTTGCTGCCACCTAAATACATTTTGAAGATTCTGATCTTCAAAGTGACCACCACACACCAATACAGATTACCAAAATAAACCAAATCTAACCTTCAGCTCAGGGCTGTCACTAATGGGTCTGCCACATATGATGTGGATTATTGTTGTAATGAATGACACAAGAGATAGATAGATAGATAGATAGATAGATAGATAGATAGATAGATAGATAGATAGATAGATAGATAGATAGATAG
>JBBDHI010000008.1:12698187-12708201 GCA_037177115.1 Craterocephalus stercusmuscarum
TACTTTATATAAACCATAAATTAATGATTTATTTGTGAAAAGGAAGGATTTAAAAGCATGATACGATACCTTTAAAAGCATTACAGATGGTGCAAAGAAAGCTCAGTTTGTGCTCCTGAAACCAACCAGTAAACCACATCAGTAGCTGAGACCATTGTAGGCAGGCTTTTCTGTGTAGACATTCAAACATGTTGGTTCAAGAGGTTTCTAGAGATTTTGTAATTGTTGTTTCTCCTCTGGAAAGTGATCATCATTGAAATCATCATTCACCTCCACACAAACTAAAAAAAACACATTTCAAGTCTGCAGAAGATGAGTGCTACTCAAAAGATAAATCAAGGGTGAAATGCCACGTTAACCTCCAACACACACAGACAGTACACATACACAAAGTGCTGAAAAGACACTTTTTAAATGTTTGTTTTTGAATTGCAACTCTTACATATCAGCCAATGTTAACGCTGTCCATCTTCTGCATTAAAGGAGGGTTTTATTGTATGTATAACATTATAAAAAACATGAAAATCACTTATTTGCAATGTGATGCGAACTTTCCCCTCAAAGTGGGTTTTCACCATCTGTAGCAGGGCATGTGCTTTGGCTTCTCCATGATTTTAAACAAGGTACTTACAATGTTTGTCACTGCATACCAGTGGCTGCCTTTGACCTGTAAAGCACACAAGTCTTGATGTGCAGAAACTGACTAATAAACGACAACTCATTGCAACTTCTACGGCTGAAGCCAATGTGAAATATGATATGATCCTAAAGCAATACAACAGCGTCACTGATAGCAGCAACTGGTGAAAGAAGGTTCCAGTAAACTGTACTTGATTTAGTACTGTTTTTGGCTCAACTATTACCACTGTGTCCCATGACCTTTCATCAGCTGAGAGGAATGACAACTCTGTTTTTTTTTCTTACATTTTACCTAATGCCTTATTTATTGTTGAGTTTGTGGATGTTTCTGGCATAGGCTACTGTATGTTAATTTTCTGTCCTTCTGTACACAAGCAGAAGTTTACAATAAAAGAAGTATCCATCTGAAAAGCAGTCCATGGCTAATCTGTTTATATGTGAGGAGTATGAACTGGAATTCTTTTTTATCCATGTCTTAACACAGCTTGCTGTTTGCATTGTGTGTAAAAAAAACTCCTTTGCTGCATTTGAATCATAAGTGCTTCACTCCAGGGCACAGAAATGTAAGAGGTAAAGGAAGTAAAGCTGTTCGTCACCTCTCCAGGAATTTGAGTCAGCCATGTCGTCATTGGGGCTGAGTAGGGCTATGTCAAGAAACTGCTTATTGTAAATCGTTAACGACTCCCGTCAGAAAAACTAAAGCGATGTGATCCCTCTGTATTTGAAGACATGCGATATCCTCGGAATGGGTCTGGGATGCCTCTGCCGAGATACAAATAGCTCTTTCTCCACCCAGGAGAAGCACAACTTGACACGGCTCACTGGTGTCATGGATATGGTGTGCAGCAGCAGGTGGACTCATTCAAAAATAGCTCGAATATGAGCGGATCTAAATGCCCAAGACCGTCATTTTAGTATCGAATTCCCTAAAGCGAGTACGTCACCCTTCAGTTACGGGAAGAGTTACCCCGCTTTGTACTGATTGAACACTTTATAAGCGACACAAGTGCGTTAAGGCGACAGAGTCACAGACAAGCCATAATTTCCTCTTGATCTTGTAAAGGGATAGGTGAGGAAAACAAAATGGGACAGCACGGATCCAAAACCTCCTCGGAAGCCCGCGTAATTTTTCAGCGCGTTGGCGAAGTGGACATGTGTCAGAAAGCGGATACATGCTCGACTCCAGCCTCGGTTGTGCGCATCCAGAAGAGGGTGATCACCCCGCCGACCTGTGTTCATTCTTCCAGCCGTTCTTTGGAAAAATCTGTACCCCACGCCTGGTCCCAAAGCCGCCATGACACCGAGGGGCTGGTGTACGTACTTGATAACCCAACAGGTGGCGTGTGGGTGAAGCCAGGAGAAAAATGGACCAGATCTTGACGCAGGCCCTAAAGATAAGTTTTCCTGTGAATTGCCAGAGATTTAATCGGAATCATCAGTCAAACATCCGGTGACTAGAAGCTTTCTGTGCCCTTTACCCTTGGGGTCTTTAGAGCAGAAGATGTCATTAAGTTGGGTTCATAAACTGGGGTACGCTTTCGTGTCCAGCGTGTCCATAGTGGCGCGTGAGGAGCTGGACTGGATTTGGACTATAGCTATGGCCCCTGCTATGATGAATAGCTGGCTGGACTGATCATTGCAATGAAGAGTATCTTTGTGAAATACACGAATATTAGGTATAAGTCTGCAGGAGAAGATGGCGAAACGAAGTGCGTCATGCAAATGCATGAGTTACCTTTGGAAAGATGACCACACTGTTGTCTATATAAAACCGGCGGTTATAGGCTATACAAAGTGTGTTAAAAAGAAAGAAAGAAAGAAAAAACACACATTAAATAAAGGAGAGGAGCTTGGAAGTCAGTTGAAGCACTGGGCTTGGGTTGGGATGACCTAACCTAACCCTTCAAATGACTAACATTAATTTATT
The DNA here is from genome assembly GCA_037177115.1 of Craterocephalus stercusmuscarum. NCBI lineage: Eukaryota > Metazoa > Chordata > Actinopteri > Atheriniformes > Atherinidae > Craterocephalus > Craterocephalus stercusmuscarum. The sequence goes on from JBBDHI010000008.1 coordinate 12,700,754, forward strand.
TTTCCTGATCTTTTATTTCTACCTAATTTTATGTTGTAATAGTAGCTAAGTGCTGCTTATAACACAAGCAGACGATATATGTTTAATATGTTGAAAGTTTAAGCGTGATGGGGAACAATGTTTACCTATTTTTAATGGATTTGGATTTGTTTTTGCTATAGCTTACCAGTTGTGAGAAAGCAGGCTACCCAACAACTGTTTGTATCCTTAAACTTAACACCTAGGCCTACAGCCTATAGAACTGTTTTATTTGTGTGCAGGACTGTGAGCACGTAATTCATTTTCTTTATGTAGGCTATAGCCATGTGAAGATGCTCAGTTTTAATCTTTTCTATCTTCTGATCGTATTTGAAGACATGCGATATCCTCGGAATGGGTCTGGGACGCCCTTGTGAATATGCGATTTGAATACACTGTGTAATTTATTTTGAGATTACAATAATTCCATGTAGCTGATTCAGTGCGCTGTGCGCACTAAACAGACATGCCTGTCAATCTAGGCCTATTTTTGTTTTACATGTTCTATCAGTGAGCAAAATCATAATATGAGCAGAATGAGAAGTTATATAACATTTAGAGGATTTTTACACTGCTTATGGAGTCCAACTTTATATTGCTTTCAACAGCAATAACGTGGTGTAACTCTGAACATGGGATCTACTCAGATGCAAACTTTGTCCCTACTGTAGCGCCTTATCGGTGACCAGCATTATAATCAGCATGGAGCTAATGGTTTATCCATTAAACTCTGTGTAACGCACTAGGCAAATACTGCGTCAGGAGGGAGGAGATGTGGCTGTCTCTCTTGAGGTGAGCGTATGTGTCTATCCGATTCGTCATGGGTCACCTGGTATCCAAACAACCTGAAGTTCAAGTTCTGCTTCTTGGTTTGGACAATGCTGGAAAATCGACTTTTCTTTACAAATTGAAGCACAACGCATGTGTCACCACCGTCCCAACAATCGGCTTCAACGTGGAAATGCTCGACGCCAAAAAGAGCAGGAAGAACATCGCCGTAACCATGTGGGATGTCGGTGGTCAAGGGAAGATGCGCGAGCACTGGAAGGATTTTCACCAGAACACCGCAGCTGTTGTGTTCGTTGTGGACAGCTCCGACACTGAGCGTCTGGACGAAGCGGGCAGGGAGCTGGAAAACACGCTGAAGAGTGAACATCTGCGAGGCCGCCCGCTAATTCTACTCGCCAACAAACAGGACGTGAACGGCGCTCTGACCGTCACGGAACTCAAAGACAGGTTCAACCTGAGAAAGACTTGCTCAGATCGGGATTGGTTCGTTCAGCCTTGCTCCGCTTCGACTGGATTTGGAGTTGAAGAAGCCTTCAAACGGCTGGTCCAGCTGGTCAAACTCCCCTCAGAAGCTGGTGCTGTGAAAGATAACATCAAAGAAACAGTGCACCATCTTCGGTCGAATAGACATTGAGTTTTATTTATACGTACATGTGCTATTTTCAAACAATGGACACAGATACATTTGGAAATGTCTTATTTCCTTGATTGTTGGCTAAACTCATTTGTGACAATAAATTACGTTTCAAGAGATTTGATCTGTTAAAGGTTTTATTGTTCAGGCATCCTAAGGAGTGCATATGAGGAGCCCCGTGTGATGCAAAATAAAAGTGATAGGATACAATTAAGGTTAGTTTTGTGAAATCAAAACATTTTAAAAAAATTACAGTCTGCCCACATCTTGTAAAGAGAGATCCATTGGGCTATAGCCGTGGGCACGAGTCCAAAGCAATTCATTATCACGAGTTCCCAGTGTTTCCGTAGAAAGTTACATTTTAAACACAGATCCTCACTTGCAAAAATCACTTTTCCTGTCACATAACCTGTCCCATGCGCTCCAGTCCTCTGTTTTCATCCCGGACCGTCTCTTCATACGTCGGCAGACGTTTGCAATCCTCGTATGTGGGCAGCTCAGCAGTGGGAGCGGGATAGACCGGGCTGTCCGATGGATAGTTGTCCACAAGAAACTCTTGAGACATGGTGACAGCTGGCTGTGCGTTTTGTGGCGGAGTGCGCCGCCCAGATCTGGAACACAACATTCTGTGGACAAAGTATCCAACAGCGAAGAGAAGCAGCATAATAAGCACCCCAGAAAGTTTCCGAGTGACCATGGTGATGTTGTAGTAGGTCTGGTCCATAGGCTTGCAACAGTATTCGGCCGTGGCGTTTCTGCGTGAGCAGCAGATCTGACCATTCGGACAGGGATTCAGTCCACATTGTACTGAATAAAGAAGTGTAGGTTGAAGAAGCAAAACGGTTAAAATCGTCCATGCCCGGCATCTACTGAAAAACATAGTGTTCAAAGAGAGGAGATGCCCAGGAGAAAGCTGATGTTAGGGGATGGAAAACAGGATACAGACGAGACTGAGGATAACAGCTGAAACATGAGTTGAAAGATGCCCGGTTTGAAACAATGACGCAGAAACATTGGCTTACTGGATAGGACCCAGAGGAGATAATACACTGAGGGGTGGGGTAAACTGAACGAGTTTATATGTTCACATAGCCTAATTAAGCACTCAACAGGGGGGAAAGTGGATTTTGCAACATGGATATACCAGTGAGCTTGGCTTGAACTGCTAACTGTACTTCATCTTAAGCTGATTTATTATCCACTTAGTTGGGTAATAAAATACAGACATGCATGCAATGGCTTATGTGTTAGGAAAGTAAACAGGCACCCATGAAAGCGGCTTGATATTTCAGAAACGCGGAGCTCTCAACACACCTTGGAAGAAAATTAGATGCGCTGTCCAGGGTGCTGACGCACCCAACGTCAAATGTTCTCCCTGTCAGCTCAGATATATTTAATCTGTGACTGACTTCATGTAGGCTCCCGAGTCAAGTGAGGTCACCGCTGAAAAGTCTGTGGTTCGTTTTACTGGACTCCATTTAGGCGGTAAGTCGATAGGAAGCAAAGTAAAGAAGCGGCCCTTAGAGAAAGGATTGCTTAAACTCTGTGCAAGTCTGCATATTGCTCCAACAAAGCAGCCGCGATGGTGCCTCCGTTATTGATGATACTCAGTAAGTCTCTTGAAGTACAAAAGCTATAAATAATTATTTTATGTTCAGAGGAAAAAAAGAATTTTACAGGATGTGGGAGGCAAAGACATTGTTTGCAACATAGCCTCCAAAAATAATCAATACTATGACTAGATGATTAGGTTGTGGGTAGTAATGGAAGGAAGTGCTCCCTAATAGCATGTCAGCACATCAACTAACAGCTAGTATCATGTTACTGCAGTTTTTTTCCCCAAACAGATGTAAAACATGTTTGCGGTAAAGATCATTTCAAATCCACTTGTGTTTCAACGGTTCAAAATTAACACTTAAAGCTCAATGGTAAATGATTAAGTTATTACAATTCTATTAATAATCACTGAATAGAGGATGATTGACAGTCTGATAGGGAAACAATACCATATATGTTTAGCTTAGTGAAAAGATTTGCCATATCAGAAAAGTGCCTAAAGTTAATAAAAACAAAATAGAAAAAAGGACACATTTAAGAGGAATGACTTTAATCTCCACACATGAAGAGTTTTGATGTGGCTTTATCATGTGATTACTAGCAGTGTAATCACACTTTCCTTACAGTCATCCCAATCTGTCTGTCTTTTCCTTTGCTGAAAGAACTTTCTTGGAATCCTTTCCTTTTGTGACAAATTTGCTTGACAGTACCGTGAGTGGTCCAAATTGGATTGTTGGCTCTGGAAAAAAAAAAAGTTATTTAAAAATGTTAATCTTTGTTAAAAAACAAACAAAAAACTAGAATTATTAGCTGCCATGTCTGGTGACAGTCAAACATTGAGCAGAGAAAATATTTCTGACAACAAATCGTGATTGACTACACATTACAGGTCATTGTACTTACGTTCTTCGGAGTCAGTATCTCTCTTAATGAATTTAGCAGAGGATTGCTGGGGTTTTAGATTTGGGCTTTTATGTGATTCTCTATGGATTTGGACATAAGTAGCTGGATTATGTTCAGCTTTATTCTGGGGAATATCTTCCGCTGAAATCATGGTGGACCATGCTTGAGCAGTCATGGTAGCTTTAGGAGGTTTTGTGTTCGGAGTTTCTCCAACCCACTGTGCGATACCACAGCTTTCACAAGCCTGGTCATTCCCATCTATGGAGTGCCATCTAGATGAAGATAATTTACATTCTTTACTGAAACGCATTGAAAGCTGAGGGAAAAAAAGCTGTAGAGCACTTAAATTAGACTTTAGAGGACAACATGTTTAGATGACATGGGAGTTGAAAAAAAAAAGCATACCATACTTGGAACTACTGACTCATCAGTTACCTGTTTCTGATTAAAGAGCAGGCTCGGTTTTGAGAGCTGACTGGCATTGTGACTGGAACAGCCTTCACATGGCAGGTTATATACACCTGAGAGACAGAGATGCACTGGTTAAATATAGTTAAAACAAGTTTGGGCACAAGGCTGAAACCAGATCATAATGAGGAGAGACTCAATACTCCCAAGACTTAAAAATAAACACCTCTAGCTTCAAGTAGTGAACAGGAAGGGGAAACAACTACTCAGACCTTGCTGAGCAAAAAAGATTCACCTGGTTACTAGGTTCTTGGTAGAACCTGAAGGCCTCTAGCTGGAACCTTAGCTTGTGTTCCTCTAGTCTCGGCAAGAAACGCGAGTTGGAGTTGGTCAGAGGAGCATCAGTAAAACATCTAAAATGGCAGAAATGGAAGACAATTCAGTTCACTTAAACCAGTACTACTGCATCTCTTTCTTTGAATTGCTGGAAGATGGAAGATTTTAATCTGCAGCTCACCCATGATGCCCGATGAAGTCATGTCTTAAGGTTGCTTCTGCATCAGGAGTTGCTGTGGCAACACAGTGGTCAATATATACTCGCAGGGGCATGTGGTTACCCATGACAGCAGAAACTTCAAAATTAATAGGATCCCCCAGGAAAAACATATAAGATCCCCTCTCAAACTGCCAATCACCTGCAGAAAAAAAAAGTATTATCAAACTGTTCTAACACCACATGGAAAAATAATGCTAAACTAATACAATTAATTTTAATACCAGTCATGATTTGCAGAGTGAAGTCTATTTGGTCATCTACAGACGCCACAGACACAGAGGAAAACCAGGTGGGTTGCAGAGAAATGCCATCCACAGAGTATCTCCTGGGAAAACCAAACAAAGCTGCCAACCTTGGAGCCTTTGCTTCATTTGTTCTGGGATCCTTGATCAAATTCATTAAGGAGTGAATTTTGTCTCTGTATTGTACTTGCACCAAGGTGGGAGTACGGTAAAAATATTTATTGAACGTCTGAGATGTCTTGGGCAAATGGTTTGGGAAAAAGAAGCTTGATTTCAGAAAAGCTTTAATTCAAAATGTGCTGGACTCACTTCTCATAGTGGCATTCAACTGGAATATTTGCTGCATCCTGTCTGAGCAACCCATCAGCGGAAGGTTCCGGGGAGTAGATCAGAACATTGGAATAGACGATTTTCTCTTCGGTTGACTGAAACATAAATGGAAAAAGGCAGTCACTTCATTAAAATTAGGCTACAGTTTCCACAGGTAAGCGGAGCGATATGGCTGCAGTTCTTACAGACAGTTTGGTTCCACAGTCTGTGAGCCAGACCAGGACGGTGAATTCCTCCTCTCCAGATGGGACCGCCCCACATTCGCTGCCGTCGTTCAGAGAGTTTAAACCCAGTCGCAGGTGTCTGCCCTCCACTTTCAGACCTGTGTTAAACATGTCAGCTTGCACCACAACCTCCATTGAATCCGGGTGGCACTTGACCGCAACGGGTCGGGGCCGAAAAAGTTCCTCCGCGCTTTGCTGTTGTTCCGCCGCAGACAACCGGGGCTGGATTTGTCCGAATGTCCGGACTGCAGCTTGGGGGTTTGCTGCGTCCAAGCCTCGGTTGTGTGCCAACCGACTTTCTGCTGGAATGGTTAATGAGTAAAAGAGGACAATCCACCAATAAACCATCCGTCGCAGGTTGCGGTCCATTCTCAGAGAGGTTGGGGAAAAGTGACGGGGCGCCTGCTGAAAATATGGCCACAGGTGCAGGTGATTATACATCCTTTAACACACCTGTACGCAGAGTCCCTCTAATTACAGTTTCACTTAGAGTGGTTGTCTTAAGTCGGATCATTAAAAAAGACGAAAAGAAAATGGAAAACTAGATTAACAGTATTTGTGTATTCAATATGAGTAAGCTTTTAGATATTAACTTTAGGCGAAGCTTTTCATTCAACTTAAATGGCCACCAGGTGGCGCTAAAACGCCATAAACAGTTACTTCCTGCAAAACCTGTTTTCATCTGTGCTATTTTGTTTAATGTCGATTATTTCCCCCCACGAACAAAGAATCTTTAATCTAAATCAATTAATAACTTTAAGTAGCCTGCCGCTACAATTGTGTGTGTAACAACCTGTTTGGGAATTGAGAAGACCATTAGCTGAATTTTTAGGAGAGAAATGTCCGATGTTTTGTCAGATGCAGGATTCCAGCTGCCCAGCGGTCCCGGGACCAGATGTTTCATTAATGATGCTCCAATGTTTTCTGTTGGTTAAAGGTGTAGATTGAAGGCGGGTTAGATCAGCAACCAGATTCTTCTGGTGTGACAGATGCAGTAGGCTATGCTGTTTAATGATATATTGGAATTTGGGTTGTAGGCCTATAAACGTTTGGAAAATTTCTTCTTTTCTTGTTAATGGTAAGGCCTAATTTATAACGTTCTACTCATTTTGTTATTTAGTCATTATTGTGTATTAAACAAAAATGAATAGCCTACGACACTTCTTTCCGTGTCCATAATAAATATCGACGTCGTTTTTTTCCTGATAAAGCGCGTAATGGTGAGGATTTGAGGTCTGCCAGGGGACTGGATTTCCCACGGTTAGGATCGGAAGTGTAGTCTGGTCAGCCACGAGGATCTATGATGACAGCTCACGGTCCCATGTGGCCTGTTAACCACGCACCGAGTTAGACCAAATCGAGAGCTCGTGCCAATGAGGGCCTCATTGGTTGTTGTGCGTCCTTGTTATTATCAGTATTGATAATAAATTGACGAGAATAGAATAATCTTGTCTATCATGAAACAGTTCAAGAGTTAGTTTAGATCGGATGACGTTCAAATAAATCACACACAGAGAAATAGATTATATAAGATGGCAAAACTTAAACAGTGTAGTTGTCAATGAAATTATGACAAAGATGCCAAAAATCTGGTTTTACGTTTTCTGCCTTTTTTGTTGTTTTTTGTTTGTTTGTTTGTTTAAGAATTGCAGAAGTCCTACAAACAACAGTTTGTTCAGTTCAGCATATTTCAGAGTCTATTATTCTGAGCTCATGATGCCTCTTACATAACTTGGATCCTTTCCTAATTTGTTTTATTTTGTTTTATTTTTTTCCTATTTGGTTAA
>JBBDHI010000008.1:12727175-12738143 GCA_037177115.1 Craterocephalus stercusmuscarum
ATCCTAAGTTTTACATTTAAAAATAAAAAACATGCTATAAAACATGTTTTAGAAATGCAAGCAGTGTATTAAACTTGAGCAAAATCAGTGCAAATTTCAAAGCATAATATTTTTTTCTTCATAAAATATTTAATCAAATCAGGAAGACATAATACGCATAAAAACAAAGCTACTGGTGTGTAACCCTGAACTACTTTACAAATAGGAGCTCAACTCCTTTTGACATCCCTAACCCACATCTGAACAACATAAACATAAATTACATAAAGTGCAAAAGAGTCTATATAATAGCTTGTGTGAACAAAATATCCCTGAAACAACACTTGCACTCTTTGTGGATTCTGCTTCCACTATTTCTTACTTAGACCCACAGACATGACAGGGCAGCTTTTTGGTAAATATTGCACTTTTTCTTATCTTGGCCATCTACAGAAAAGTGCAAATATGTAAATGCTGCTCCGTTTTCACATCTTGGAGAGGTTTTTCGTTTTTTTTCTCCTCCAAGTTCGGCATTTGCCATTGCTTCACTAGTACCGTTAATGTTTCCTGCCGCGTTGGTCCCGTGCTAGCTTTAGCTCCTCCCCAGAGAGCTGCTTTGTGATGCATTCATGTAAATGGAGAGTGTCGGACATCAGAGCTCCATGTCAATTTTGTGAAGACAGCTCGGCCAATTGTGTAATAATGAACGATTTTCAAGCAAATGGCTCGCAACTGAGACTCTGTTCACATTGTTCATTTAAAAGAGCCATTCAAAAGAATCGTTTTGTTCATGAATGTCATGGCTACTCCTCTGCACAATTTAAACATGTCTCTTAAACTCCAAGAAAAGTTAGAAACTTGGCCAATCAGAAGATGGCTTGTCCAGTAGAAGTTCTGCTTGCAATAGATTATCATTGTACTGTGAACAAAATTGAAAGAGCATCTTTTTTTCTAGTGCTGTCACATCCAACCCCCACATTCCAAAATTGTGAATGATGCAATTAAGCAAGTTTCTAAAGCTTAGCCCTTATCACACATTTCATCCAAATGACCAGGAGGGGGAAAAAAAAAACCTAAATTTACACCACTTTTTTTCTTTCAAAACATTTATTGCAACAGTTTCAGATCAGCCTTTGTGAGGCATGTGAGGAAAATACAGATGCTCATATGAAAGATAAGGCATGTGTTCAGGTGGATAAAAAGGCAGGTGAGCATCTGAAGCCTGGGTAACTGCAGATGGAGGCATTGTTGGCTTTGTTTCCAATACAGGACTCCATGGATACTGTAGTTCAGGAACATCATAAGGATGGACAGGCATCACAATTGGATAGCGAGGTCCATAGGACCATGCAAAGGGTGAGTGAAATGGGATGTCTCTAAGTGTAACACCTGTTTGTACTGTAGCAGCTGGTGGTTCAGCTGTTGTGGCGGGGGGAGGGGGGAGAAAGGGGAAAGAAAGCTGAGCATAAGGAGGGTAATTTGGAAATTCAGGCAAGTTTGTTGCATGATCAGTTGCTGTAGAGTAGGAATGAGAAAACGATGGGTAGGAGAAGAAATTAGCCTGAGGCATGTAATGAACTGGTGGCAAGTGAGTCTGGGGATCCTGGGGTGCTGGCTGGGCCACCTCAACCGGGGCTTCCTGGGTTGCCTGTGGAACCACTTGAACCTGGGCATCCTGGGTGGTCGTCTGTTGAACCACTTGAACCTGGTCATCCCGGATTACCCGTGGGGCTATTGAAAGCTGAGCATCCTGGTGTACATGTGGAACCACTTGAACCTGGGCATCCTGGGGTTTATAGTGCAAGCGCTGCCAATGTTCCCACATGTGTGCCAGGGGATTATGGTGCCAGTGATACTTATGGGGCTCATGGTGCCAGTGGTGCTTTTGGGGCTTGGGGTGCCAGTGGTGCTTATGGGGCTTGGGGTGCCAAAGATGACTCAGTGGCTTGGGGAGCCAGTGATGCTTATGAGGCTTGGGATGCCAATGATGCTTCTGGGGCTCATGGTGCCAATGATCCTTATGGGGCTCATGGTGCCAATGATCCTTATGGGGCCCATGGTGCCAATGATCCTTATGGGGCTCATGGTGCCAATGATCCTTATGGGGCTTCTGGTGCCAATGATCCTTATGGGGCCCATGGTACCAGTGATGTTTTTTGGGCTCATCTGCTGTTGCATGTTTAGGACATAAGAGGGACACTGGATTTCCATGCCACTGCATTGGTAGTACATATTTTCCTCCCTTGGGACAAGAAAAAATTAGTTTAAGACATTGTAATGTAGTAGTCAGTCATCAGTTTCATCCAGTTAGTTGTAACCTAAAATGCATTAAATGCTCAAGTCACCTGACTAGCAAACATCCAGACCAGTTATTTCACAAAAAACGGATGGCACAATAAAAAATAAATAAAAATCTTAATAAAAAAAAAGACATCAGAAAACAAGTTACCTGTTGAACGACATGGCAGCCATCATATGGAACAGTCATAACGAATACCAAGGAGTTACCATGCATGTTGTAGCCACATTTTGGGGGGACCATGGACACCGGTAGTTGTGACTTATCATCTGAAGGCAAGAATAGGATCCAGTTATGTTAGACTTGGCATAAATTAGGGCTATTTTAAATGGCAGCCTACATCCAAGGAAACTTGAAGCTACCTTGTTGCACTGTAAGGTGAGAAGCTTCCGGGCCGAGGTACCTGAACTTCATATGGTCACCCAAACAATGCAGAGAAGTTCCCAAATGGTTCCATGTGTCTTTTGAAGAGCCATCATCTTGTTTTACATTGGACCAGCCTGCAAAGGGGACACAAAAGCATAACTACAAACTAGACTGCATCACTATAAAGAAAGAACTTCAAAAGAAGCTGACTCATACTCCTGTCTAATATGTGACGTCTAAATATTAAAAACTAAAACTAGCTTGGCTTACTTTTAAACATAGTAATTAAGGGAAAGCAAATAAATGGAAACATATAGATTCAGTATAAACGATGGACATGCCTGTGAAGTCCGCTTGGTAAGTCGTTTCATCTTCAGTAGCATTAGAAGAGGCTTTGCCAGTCCCATCTGCGATCCGTGAGTCTTCATGCAGAACATCTCCGAACACGATTTGGCCCTCTCGAACGCCCGCTGGGTGTGCAGCAGCAGCATCTGCCTGCGAGCTTTGTTTTTCGGTTTTCTTTAGTCGAAGGCAATCTATTGTTTGCACCAAGTGACATGTCAGAACCACGACTGCAGCCAAACAAATAGAGGCACGTTTCCTTCTTTCTTTACGCATCATTCACTTGTGCCTAACTCCGGAAAACGTAGAGCTAGAATAACGTGTTTCCTCCCAACTATTTCTATTACCACGTTTGCCGACAGCAAGCGCGGCTGATGTTGTAACATCCAATCAAAGAGCACCAATAATGGCGGTCTTTGATTATCTGATATTGGTTCCACCTGAGTATAATTTGAAAGAAGCGAGGATGTGCTCTGGTTGTGAATACATAACCTATAGGCTATATATCATTTATTTGAGATACATTTTCAAGCCACTGGATATTTGACATATTAAAAGTATGGACACCTTTTTTTGGTTTTGACCTAGATAACTTAGTAAAATGCATGACCGCTCTGCCATTTGTTGGTGAGACGGCAACATGTTAGTTAATGAAAAAACACTTTAATTGCAATGTATTCACTTCTTTATAGATAATAAGATGTGATAATTGAAATAAATATGATCAAAAAGCTCAACAAAAATTCCATGAGTCGCATGACTTCTTATCAAATCCTGTTTTTAAGTTTAAGAAGGAATTGACACTTGGGAAGCTGCTAAACAGGTGAAAAAAATCATATGCATCGTTTTATCAGCTTCTTAACTGCATACAGAACAATTAGGCCTATGTCTTCCATTTAATTTTATTTATGTAGCCTATATCTGTATGTAAAGTCTGGATATGTCAAATCACAACTTTTTAATTTAGATATCAAAATAATCGAGAAACATTCTAAAATAAACCATTATCTATCCAACCAGATCCGAAAATGTCTATACTCACACACAAAAAACAAACACAAATTTACATTCAATCCCAGGTTTTCATTTAATTTTCTGCAAATCTTTTCTACATGTTATATATCATAACCTGTCAAACAGCCGTGTAGAAAGGTTATGTTTACACCTGTAATCTATTCAACAACTGTTTCTTCATCTCCAAGGATACTGGCAACACTGGGAAGTTGGAATCAGCAGGCTACCACATAGTTGACTGCCACTATGGTGAGTCCATGTCCTTGCACTTTTTTTTGATAATTGATTAGTTTCTCACAGAAATACGTGTAAATTTCAAGCAGATGTTTCTTTTTTCCCATTTGCTTCTCATTTTTCGTCTGTGAAACTTTTGATACAGATAGAAAAACATGATATTTTTCATTCTGTGAGAGTTCATGATCAAATTTTATTTTTATTATTGTTTTCATTGTCTGTAGGTCTAAACAAAAGCAAAGACCAGTTTTTCATCCTGGGAAAGATAACTGCAGCAATGGTGTGACTGCAATAGAAAATGATGAAATCCAGCTCTTCCGGTCGGTCTAGTTCAAGTATCTTCAAAACTGAACACAATACTTGAATGTTAATTGACCATTTAAGCACACCTTCTGTTTTGGTGCATTAGATGCTGCTGCGTTATCAGATCAGAATCCGCTTTGTAACCCTGATGAGCAAGTAAGAGAGATGCCAAAAGAAAACGGATCTGTGAAAATCATAGCTTACATGCTTAATATTTCTACTGGTTTTGCATTTCTCCCGTGTTTGATAAGAGATCTCTTCAACCTGTAAGTAACCCACCTACCTACCGTACTGGTCCTGCAGGAGTTCTGAGGTACAATCGGGAGACTGAAAACTATAGGCTGAACCTAACAACCCTTCCAGAGGTACTGAGATCAAATTCCTGTCTTTATTTATGTGTTTTATTTTTTGTAAATTTCCATCTACAGCCATACGCTGTCACTGACTGTTCCAATGTCTCTCTGTTTCCATAACAGCATCCAGCAGAGAAACAAATAGAATGTGAGTACTGTGGGGAAAAGACCAGAGGCCTGTTGAATTTAACACTGATGGAGTCTGAGGTGAGACACATCTACTTGAGCAATATCACTTAATGCATCCTTCAAACTTCTCACCATCGTTTTATTTATCCTGAACACATCCACAGTTCTGCTGCACCGAGCAACAGCAGCTGTGTCAGATGCTGGTAAAGCTGAGATATTTATTGCATGCCACGTGTAACAGTACAACATGTAATCTGACATTTTAGGGAAACAAACCAGCCAAGGAGCTAGAGGAGCTTCTTTTCTATGGCAGGGAGATGCAACATCCCAATAAGTTCATCAATGAATTACCAAGTGGACTAAGGTACATACTGTGTTTTATATATTAAAAAAATGACTGCGTACAACAAGGTGTAACATTAACGTAAAAAGAGTCTTGTATTTCTTTTATAGTGCACAATCAGAAATGAAAATTTCCAAAGATTACTCTGTTCCAGATGTAGCAGAGACCTGTGAGTAACAAATACACACACAGCATATTTCTCAGTAGTTTTTCTTTTGATAACAAAAAGCAGTATTTTACTTTAAATGTCTGTGTAAGGGTTAATGCTGTTTATCATATCCTGGTGTTTAGTTGCCCCAGCATTAAACGTCCTCAGGTTCAGACTCTCTGCTGCTCCTGAAACAAAGGACTGCTGGAAAGAGCCACAAGGAAGCTCTCCTGAAAAATACTTCAAAAGAAAAGTGGACGAGGAGCAGATGTTAGTCTCTTGTTGTGATAACAGTTCGGTTCAGTTTGGCTTATGTCATCATCAGGTACACACAAATTTGCTTAATCACCTATATTTAGATTGCATCTTCTACCAACACAGATATATAATTTAAAGTTCAGTTTATTCAAATGAAAGCCATCAGTCAGCTGTAAGTTAGTTCTATGTACGTGTAAATACTGACACCATGTGGTCACACTGTGTAGAAATGCCAGTTCCTATTAAAGACATTTGTCAATGTAGATGAGGCTAAATATTCATGATGACAAGTGTCTTAGTTGTACAGGCTATAAAATGAGGATATATTGCCAGATATAAAGCAAGCTTGTAGATCAAGCTCTAAACATTCTTGAATATTAAACCTTGAAATATTCTTCAAAAAATTCTACAAAAAAAATAAAATTAAAATAAAAAAATCTGATTTTCCCAGGTACCCTGTCTGAGTTCAGATTCCTGCTTCTAAAAAATTAACATTTCTATTTTATTTCATTTTTACCCCCTTTTACCCAGGCATTTGGGTTTCTACAGAAGTCGTACCCCAATGGCAAGAAATTTCTCACCATTTTTCCTGATGGCTCTGCTCAGGTCTTGTATCCCTTTACATGGAAATAATGAGTTTATAATAATGTGATGGCATTAATTCACTTTTCACATGAAGACCAAAATAACAAAGAGAAGCAGTTAAATGGGTCCTTCTAACCATAAGGAAAACCACTCTACAGGAATTACATTGACTATATGTGCAATACAGCGCATGTTCTGCAGTGGGTGTTCTGGTCCTTACCCTGGTTACAGTTATCCCTCAGGCATTTTGGCTCTTGTTATTGTGGTCACTGAGCGAAATGGAAGAGTCTGCTTTGTGTTTGATGACAGCAGTGCTCCCAGTAAACCAGTAAGAGCTGTGTTTCAGTCCAATGGCAGGGCGGCATGTTACTATAGCAATGGAAACATATGGTAAACATTTATGATTTATTTTTATCATGATTTTTTTTGTAAATGTAGTTATTATAGTGCTAAATAAATTTGAGGCATTATTATTATTTTTTATTATTATTCAAAGATGTTTCCCTGAGTGCTTAATGGTTTCAATAAAAAGGGAGAAAAGGATTAGAATGTAAATAAATCACACCATATCTGTGCTCATTTTGCAGGCTGGTCTTAAACAGAGCAGGTGGCCAGTGTTTGACTGATAAAGGTGCCAGAATTTGTCTGTGGAGCTGGAGCAACGTGAAACATATTCCAACTCCCTTCCATCCCATCTTCTTGTCCCTTAACAAAATGGTTGGAGTCAGAGTTTTGGGAAATAAGAAAGTGTTTCTCTCCTTCTTGGCAAAAGGTCGACAGGCAAAGTTTGAAGTGGGTGCCTGCTGTGCTCAGGTAAAACTCCGGCAGTTTCCCTGCTTAACTAACCTCTCAAAAGATATATTTAACCACAAGTACATGTGATTATACAACTCAGAGCTAACAGCTAATTATTTATGGCTGAAATAGTAAATATTATGTGTAGACATATTCTAACAAAAGTTTTCTGCCAGTTTTAGTTTTGAGCAACTGCATTTGATGCCATTAGTTCATTTGACCATCATAATACAACTAAGATTTATTTTGTCAAAGGGGGAATTTGAAACCCCTGGCTCAGGACCATTAGCTCTGAAGGAGGAGCCATTACTGCTGGCAGCCAAGATCAGAATCCACATTGCAATCCAGCATCTTCACCAGTGCTTGAGGATGCCGATCCATCCACGGTGGTTCAAGAGCACACTTTCTCCTCACCTCCGAATGGCTGCTCATAGACTTCTGGAAGACGAGACAGATGTAGAAATGACTGACGCTGATAGAGCCGTCATTCGTGGAAGTCTAAAGGATTGTTGATGTATGAAGAGCAGGTACTACAGCTGTGATTACGCTGAAGTCACAGAGGAGTGAGATATCATGCAAGTAGTTTTTACATCAATTAAAATTTGAATATTTCATTGTGATTTGGGTTAGCCTGAGATAAAATACTACAGTGAAGGTAACAACAGCACATTATTGTCTAAGCATCTTTATGTAATCTAAATAAACCAATATCTATATTCACTCATAACTCACAGAGGATGTAAGTTTTGTGTTAGTGTCATGCTTTGGTCTAAATAAGCCTAACAACACTGAACTCAGTTTATTGAAACCTAAACAGAGGGCTCAGGCCTTTTAAAAAAAAAAAAAAAGTTGAAAATGTTAATTTGCTCCTGTACGGCAACACTATTATGTTTTTGTCTCCATTTGTACTCTGGCCTAACATGGTTTGTTTATCTAATCAAAAAGGGTAAAAGCCTATTGAACCCCTAATTACATTAGCTTGAGCAGATGGCCAATCAGATGGCTTTTATTCCCCCACGCCGTTTGGACAAGCTGGGCATTTTAAAGAAAATCATAATCTCAGAATTTCACATTCCTTAACCTATTTCCAATTACTAACAGGCAAATGTACAAAAGATACATTTTTATCTGCGGCAAAGTCAGTTAATATTTAATGTGATCCTGAGATATCGGAAAATGGATACTTGAAATATTGATAACAAAATCTACAAATGGAATGAGAAACCATCCATTTCCCTGCTGATCATTCGAGATGGAGAATAAAATAAGTTGAATCACTTCCGGACCCTGCAACTCTGCACATCAAGTACTAACTAGACTCCGAGGATTTACAGTCAATAGTGATTCGAAAATGAATTGCGGCTTGCTGAGATTTACCAACAGTGCTGACCAGAGAAGCCAGAAAATGGTAACAGCTCCTGCAGGATTAAGGAGTGGTTTCCTGGCAAGTGCATAGTGCGTTCTTTCAACCATTTCTCTGAAACACTGAAACAAAACTAAACCTCAATATTAAGATATTTCCTGAGGAATATGCATTAAAAGGCAGGAGCAGCCGTCACTGTCCTGCTTTACTGACAGGCTTTTTGAACCTTAAACCCCCCCCCCCCCCCCCCCCCGGTATAAACAGTGTCTAATCTAAACATTATCCCAAACCTTTCTACAAGAGCAGACTAATTTCCTTTCATATCAATCAAAACAACTCAAGACCACAGCTTCACAGTTAAATAGTTACAATAGGTTTTATTAATATTCTTCTCTTTCTCCAAGGTATGTAAATATAAAAATTATTCTGAAATCATCCCAATACATTTTCCAAATGTTATTTTCACAACAACGAAGACAAATTTTACGTGTTGCATTTTCTACCTGGATAACTACTTTTTAGAACAACAAACTTAGAAGTCTACGTATGGCTCAGAGGTACAAATGACAGGATGATTATTCACACAGATCAATTATATGCAACAAGTTAAAGACTACAATGATCCATGTTAAAATTCCTCCAAACTGGACCACTAATGCCTTGATGAAATCTGCGATAATATGAAGAGTAAAAGAATATGACAGTTTGGCCAGCATGGATCCCACTCGGGCGTCGGGGGCAGGACATCTCTGAGGATCATAGTGAAGAGTGATGGGGGCATCCAGTCTGTGCTAGCAGTCGTCCCGCTTTCAGCACAGACATTCATAAACATCACCTCACAGCCCAGTGAGAAGCCCACCTCAAACCTACACAGCGAGACAATCAGGGTGAACAAACCAAGACAAAGAAAAGCCTGCACACTTGCACAGGTCACAATGTACCAAGGTGAGAGAAGCGTTGAATCCTTCACCTACTCCACTGCTGTGAATACTCCTCTACTTACATGGAGTGGCTTTCAGCTCATGCCAGGAATTATCAAGTAGGGTTAAGAGTGGTGGTGTGGTCTTGTGTTCATGTGGACGTTCATCTTCATCTCATTGTCCAAGATTTGCACAAGCTGCTGCATGGAGGGCAGATGACCCGACTCCAGTTTTGACCACACTGGTACATCTATGAAAAACAAAGGAAAGAAACATTTTTGTTTAAAAAAAAAAAATAGGGGAAAATATGTTACATAGCACTATTACAAAAAGTCATGTGTGTAAGGTGTACTGGCATACTACTTGAAAACTTACTGCAGCAAAAATCACCTCCCTTTTACATTTAGACTCATTAAAAAATATAATTACAATCATAATTAATACAGTATAAATAAAACTTCATTTCTTGCAAAAGAAGCTACACTGAGGACAAAACATGACAATGAATTCACTCAGCACATGCTGTAAAAAACAGAACCTCACCATTTAATGTGATTTCAAAAGCTCCTGTGGACATTAGCTGATTTTCAACCATATTGCTGAAGAAGAACACCATCATGCAGGCATATATCTGAAAGAATAGAAGAAATTAATTGCAAGCTCTGAACACAAACCATTTCCTCTACTTTTTCAGTTTTACAGTTTAACCGATGTTAGGCCACTGAATAATAGTCCAAATGTAAATATAATGGATTTAAACTATAAATTTAAAAAGGACCTCTTAATAACATAACACGGGTATCAGATCAGTACTAAGTATTTCACTAATCCCATAGATCAGAACATGAACTGGACAAAAAAATGGTATCTGAAAAATCCCTTATGATTTTTATCTGCTGTTTGCCCACACACTCAAATGTGTCTGCTGCACTCGTATCATAGTTTCCAGTTTTTGCAGTCATTGATGTGCAGAATGATTGGGTCAGTTAGCATATGCAATTACAATTCAATGATAGCATTGATAAATGTGGACATGAGATGAGCGCGTCTCCTTTGAGATAACTGCAGAGCCTAAATTCCAATATAATTTATTCCTAAATTAGTTTTTTGTTTTTACTTTATTGAAACATCAGTAACACACCAGTCCAACAGTCTGGAGTTCAGATTAACCCAGCCTTCACCAGCAGATGACGGGCTGAAAATTAAGGTTGGTAAACAGCACAGAGTCTGTGCATGGTCAGAATGAAAGCTCTAAAGGAAGGAAATTAAAAACAAGCCGTATAGGAGCAGGAGATAAAGTTGGTACTGTGAATTTCATGAATATTTTGTGAACTATGAACATGAGCTAGTTCATTTTTAATCTATGGAAGTTGAACATTGATCAAGTTTACGGGAGAACTAACACTAATTATGTCTCGTAGTTATCAGTGGTTGTACAGTGACAAAGTAGTGAAGTAAAAATGAAGTCCAACAAAAGCTCAAAGGCCAACCCAGACACATAAAAGAACTCAAAGAATAAGAGATTATAAAGAATGCT
>JBBDHI010000008.1:12783385-12800378 GCA_037177115.1 Craterocephalus stercusmuscarum
ATACAGTGTGGAAGAGAAATAAATTCCAACAATCCACATGACAATAATCTTTTACATCTGAACTTTTACACAAGAGTATACCCAAGTTATACAGTACTCTTTTAAATAGCGTCCCTCTCTTTTAGTATTAAAATATATACTCATAGATTTATAAAATTCTTAAAACAAGTATTTTTTTTCATGTCCTTGACGCAAGTCTTCTCATATTTGCGTGACATTTATATACATTTGAGAGTTCAAGATGTGATCCGATGCCGTGCGGACATCAAGGTGCTCTGAGAACCAAAGACTGGAAGTGAGAGGGCATAGCTCGCGAGAGAGTCTAGCAATCTTTGGATGCCTGAATCCTCAGCCCGCCTGCAACACACAACAGAAGGGGTGGATCAGCCAAAAACTGCGTAACGCTCACTGCCTGTCTTGATATGTTGTGTAGTTTTGTGACTGAGGTGCGAAACCTCACTCACCTTGTGTCTTGCCGAGTTGAAATTCTGTCTGGCCCTGCGTTGCCTCCAAGTCCTGGAGCTCTAGAGAGTCTCTTTTACACGAAGGAAAGTTTGTTTTGTCACCACGGCTCCTTTTTGCTGCCTCAAAGCAGTCCGACTCGCTGTCCGTGTCAAAACCTTCATGCATGTAGCCCTGGTATGCCGCTCCGGGCAAAGTCGGATGCACAGCCACTGTCACTGAGGCTGTGGCTGTAACCATGGTTACAGGTCCCCCAGTGGAGGCTTGCTGTGTCGGCAGGGCTGAGCTGCTATGGCTATAGCTGGGCCCTTTAGTCCTGTTTGGCTTTGGGCCTCTGCCATTCTGCAGCCTTGGGCCACTTTGACAAGTCCTCCCCGGAAAATGAGCTCTGTCGTGTAGCGCAGGCTGAGGCGGCAATCTTTGCTGCTCCCGCTTGTTTCCATCCCAGCACGTCACCTGGGTGCCAACTGGTGCCTGTGCACTCTGGGGGGTTTCATATAATGGTTCAATCCTCCCACTGGTAACATTTTCTCTAAACGGCTTCACCACCTACAATAAAAAACAAATACAGGCCATTTTTAAAAAACAGCATAAAACAATAGAGAAGGGTTAAATCACTTAGCTTTATATGGATTTATGTGGTCACGCATCGTACCGTGAGTTTAGGAAAGCTGGGGTTCTTGCTGGCTTCCAACAGTATGTGAGACGTTGCAGGCGGCACGCTGGGGTGCGATGCCAGGTAGGCACTCCGGTCACAGTACTTATAATCCTCTTCTCCTATTCCTGATGTGGTGGTCAACTCCGAGTAATACTCAGAGTCCGACGACTCCGAAAATGCTTGTTGATGAGCTGAGCGCGGGTTGTGGTGGCCTGTGTAGTATCCATGGTGGGTCATGGGTGGAGGCAAGGGGGGTTCAGGAGATGGCGTCGGCAGGCAGCTGGCATTGTCAACTGGGGTGACCTCAGCCGGAGGTCCCATCATGGAGAGCAGGACTGGGAGGAGAACCAAGCCATTCAGCATCCCCAAAACAGTCAGAATGGCTAGCACAGCGAAGAAATACCTGAAGATGGAGAGATATGGGACAGCAGTTAGGCCACGGACAAAAAACAAATAAAGGAATAGAAAAGCCAACGTAGCTGGTAGAAGATTGCAAACACTAAACAGATCTATCAGTCTGTCTCCATCATTTGAATCACACACATAAACGCGACCGCAGTCCCACGGACACACACACAAATCCTGTTTTCTTTCGCATTTTATGATTTATATGAATTTGGCAGAGCACAAAAGGGATTCAGTGTCAGCCAAGCCATGACGCTTTCACACAAAGCTGAAAATGCTGAACATTTGACATACATTATCATGCTATTAATCTGTTTGTTTGTTTGTTTCTTTTTTTATGTCACAAAAAAACGGCCAAGATCACATGGTCTGATTTGTTTTATAGGAACAATGAGACACAAGCACAGACGTGCACGTGTGATCCCGAACACACACCAAGTTGGCACACGAGGAAGTGAAGCAGCTCAGGGGAAGAAGCCAGGGAAAGCCCAGCGTTGGTGCATCAAAGGCATGAGGGGTGGGCGGCTCGGGGGGGGAGGGGGGGGGGGGCAAATCTGATTCTTCACTCACCCCCAACTAAAACATACTTTGATGTCTCTGGTGCTGCTGCTACAAGACTTTCCCTCGCTCTGTTTTTAACTGACACTGTGTGCATGTGTGTGTTTTTTTATTCCTTCTTCTTCCTCTTTCTGGTGTGTGTGCATGCATCTCAGTGAAGCTCTGAGGAGGCCAGGGGTGGAGGCAGGCCACAAGAAAGAGCTCCCTAAGAAAATTAGAGAGGACTCCACTTAAACACAAACAGAAAGCAGAGAGAGAGAGAGAGAGAGAGAGAGAGAGACAGATACTGAGAAACAGTGAGATGCTAACCACGAACCAGACTTTAAGAGGTAAAAGAAAGAGAGAAAAAGAAAGATGATGTTGGTATGGAGTCGATGGGGGTGGGGGTGGGGGGGGGGGGGGGGATAATAGCTGCAGAGTACAATAAAAACATGCCTCTCCCTGAATGGACTGCTGGATTAATTATCACTACAACTTCACTTGGCCGAGTTCATCCTTGAGGAAAAAGTTCATGGTTTACATGCTGGAAGTCATCTACAGACCTTATTTGAGCATATATCATCAGATATTAATGCTCTGTCAAATAAAAACACTTTCACATGCCAAAGCTGAACACTCCAGCGCTTTTATGGCATCACAATGGTCCCCAGTTCTTAGCTTGCATGCTTATTTCGCACCAAAACTCCTTTTTGCCTTCTGCACGTTAAGGGAAAAAGAAGAGCGAGAGTAGGAAAGACAGAGACGACGGTAGGACCTCCAACAGCGTCTCGCTGTTAGGAATTCTTTTGTTTATTTAAACTGTAATCTTTTTCAGTCGTCGTCGGGCCCGAGGAGCCTTATGTATATATGTGTCTGTGAGAAAGAGTGCGTAAGTGTTTACATGCCTGAACCTATGTGTATTTTTCCTTATGTGCATTCATACGCGTCTGTTCATGCGTGCATGCATCTGTGCGTTTGTGCGCGTGAGAAAGACAGGTTTGAGCAGAGTTGAATTGGGCTTGCTGTTTATTCACTGCATTTCAAGGCCAGGAGATGTTTACAGCAGTGTATTTATGCTACTCCCAAGCTCGCCAGCTTTGGCTCACCCTATTCACCTGACCTCAGCGACGGCTACAGCCAAGCAAGACCTCCAAGAGAGACAAGACTCCTCTGTGTCACCCCATCCTCCGGCAGTAACATGACAAACAGCAAAGCGAGAATGAAGATGTAAAAAAAAATGGACCTCTAACTCCCCTCGATGGCAGTCAAATTTACTATTTAATCTTAATTGTTTTTGTACTTCTACATATTCATATCTATGCGGAGGATCCATTTATTATCCACTGATCAACCCACCCACCCCGAAGGACCACATATCCTTGCAAGGCACCCACCCTCCAAGAACTTTTCTTCCCTCTCCCTCTGCTTTCTGCAGAGAAACTGGGCTTTTTATGTCATGGAGGCCTGTTGCAGTCTGTGAGCTCAAGGTTGTGGTTTATGGTTTGGGCTGAGACCGCATTCAGCTGAAAAACACGGAGCTATTCGCCTTTTTTTCCACTCTGACCATGAAACACTGGTAGAAAGCACACATACGCGCACACACACCAGATTTACACTCGACCATGTATACGCGCAGAAAGGTATAGAGAGGGGGAATGCTGTCTGCTGGTGGGCCGCAGACAATCTGACTGACTGACCAGTTCAAATTTAGCTCCACTTTTTATTACGGCATCCAGCATGGAGGGAGCGAATGCCAAATGGATGACAGGAATTTTTACAGATTCCCATGTGCATGTGTGAAAGGGAAGGAGTCAGAGAGTCAGAGAAAGAGACACCACCCAGTGGGCAGGAGAACACTTCCATGTTTACAAGCAGCTGCTACACACCCTTGATGTTTTCCCCATTTGTTGCACTCTCAGATTGTGAATATATGTGTGTGTGTGTGTTCCTAGAGTGACGGAACCAGGTGCCTAGTTGTCACTGTTTGTGTGCTTGCATGCATGTATAGATGGGGATATGATATATCCACCTGCATGCAGGCAGCCCTGAGCCTCCCACAGGGCTCCCTCTGCATTCAAAAGAGGCTAATCTACATAAACAAACCAAACCACTGATTCTTCATAAGGTAAGCGGCTCAGAAATCAAAGTAAATGTGAGCGCTGTCATCAAAATCAAAAAGGGGCAAACGCAGCACAACTTGCCAGATGTACGTATGTGCACATGCACACCAACACTCAACTCACCTCATGATGAAGTCAAACTCTGATCCTGCCAGCATGAGAACACCCAGCAAGGTGGAAATGGCCCCATCGACCACTGGAGCAAACATGTGTTCAAGTGCCACTGCCGAGCGCTTGTTTCTGTTGCCAATCGCTGTCAGGAAGCCCTGCGGCAGAAAGGAAGGTGGAGAGGAGAAATGAGTCAGAGATCTTGCCGATCAGACGGAGCTTGAGCTTGTGGTAAGGCTTGGCAAGCTGTCGGAGAGCTGAATTAAGTTTTGTTGAGGAATCCTTCACTACAAGACAGTACAATGTGCAAGAAAGCAGGTTTGCCGACTCGAAGAAGGAAAAGAAAAATGAAACCTTAAATCGAGATGGACGTCAATCACTTTCCTTTGAAAAAAAAAAAAGCTATGGGAGTTTCTGCTTTCAAATTATTAGCTATGTTTCTTCCATGACGTGTGCAAAGCTACGCAAATCAGAAGCATCAGGCTGGAAGTAAAGTAGATGTTAAACTTACTCCTCCTAACACCTAATCCACATGTGTGCAGCTGATTTATGCTTAGTCTAATGACTTACCAGAGCGATGTGAACAGTAAACTCCACTCCGATGCCCACTGAAGCGATCAGGATGACCACAGGAATGGCGCTGAGCTTGATGCCAATCAGACCCATGATCCCAAACAACTCCACAGTCATCATAGCCAAGATAAACACCTGAAGTGCACACACAGAAATGAAGTGTTACAAACACCGGAGCATGAAAAACAAAGTATCCCACCAGACTGATTGAAAACAGTGAGTTAAAAAGGGAACATTCGGTTAAGTGATTATGTCATTCCTTAATGAGCAAGTTGAGCCCTTTTACTTCCTCACACCACACAATCTGCAACCCTGTACTCAAGATCTAAGCCACGTGGAATCAGATTTCCCCCCTCAGGCTAATAGCAGGCTAATAATCCCCCACTCCCCTTTGTCTTTCCTCCCTCTCTTTTTTATCTGTTTTCCCTGAGGTGGATGAAATGATTGACAGTACCTAAGAAAATAGAGCGAGGGTATCCCGTCACCCCCCACCCCCATCCCACCCCCCCCAACACCCCCCCCACCCCACCCCCCCAAACATCACGTTCACATGCATCTGTTTTTGCAAAACAAACTCTTGTTTTTCACACAGAAACAACTTCAGCTGCCTGTTGAATTGTTTCCGATATTTAAACGCAACAGCTGGGTAACGCAACATCGTAGCTTTGCTATGCCTTAATAGCAAACGTTCTGTGTTACCGTAAACCGCAACCCAAATAGCAACAAGTTGTCTTAGAAAACAAGGAAGAAGAAAAGTGTTTCGGGCCAGCGGGAGCTTTTGATCCCAGCAGGGGCTTTGACGGTTAAATTGAAAATGATAAAAGCTGTTTTACTACGAGACCACATACAGGCAGTGTGAAACTGTTGCAGGATGACAGATGCTCGGGGGGACCGGGCATCTATGTAAGTCTTCTGTTGCTGTCTCAATCCCAACCAGGAACTTCTACTTAAATGAAGCACATTCCTACTGAAAATGGCTCCGTTGTCATGCACCAGTCTCTTGGTGGGGATACACAGATGTGAGTTTGGGGCCTTTTAAGACCATGGGTCCCACCAGCCTGGATCCTTAAATGGTCTCTTTCTCTTGCTCACACACACACATAGACAAATAGCCCCTGATGGATGAGTTTAGCAGGCCAAGGTCGCAAGTAGGCAGATCTGTCCCGCTCCCAAATCTTTCCTTCTTCATTTGACAAAAGCAATGAGGGTGCTGGAGGTAGAGGCTTCAGGAGGGCAAAATCTGTCTTGCTGCTTTGCGTTTCCTTTTCTAAGACTGACTGAGCCGACATTTGAATGACAATGTCCCTGCGTACGTGTGTGTGTGCTCATAGTGGCCCTCCACAGAGTAAAAGGGGCCCCCTAGACAGTGTTACTGAGCTACGCTTAGAGGGGGTAAGAGGAAAGAGAGGAAGATGAGAGGGTGGGAAAGGTTAATGTTTTTATGTTGGTATGAGGGAGAAAAATTAGGAGCATGAAAACAAGGTGGTAAGAAAGAGCGATGACACAGAGGAGGACAGGATGAAGAGTGAACTTACTATGATACCAGCTGTCCAGGGGTTGAGCAGGAGAACTGCACAAACCAGGAAAGTGCAGGCCAGCACCACGCTGATGGACAGGAGAAACCAGTGTCTGAGGCCGATGTACTGCTCCCAGAACAGGAAGGGATATCCGTTCGGGTAGTTGAGAACACCCTTGCGACTGAACTCATCACAGATGGCCCGCACACTCTCGATGGCCTCCACAAAGTCGCTGGCCTGACGAAGGCCATTCAGGTAAAAGGGGAACTGGGCAAACTCCAAGGGCTCAGCAGCCGGGACTGCAGGAAAGCATAAAAACATCACTGTTTGTTCGCACTGTGAAGAATTTCCTCCCTTTTTGTTAAAGATATAGCAATTTGTTAAAGTTGCAACACGTACTGCGCAGATTTTCCCCTGTGGTGTCGTACTTGTCGTGAATCCACTCTCTCGGATGAGGGTAGAAGTTGGCCTGGGATGCAGCATAGCCCAGAGGGTCATTACTGACCCAGACTGTGAGGTAAATGTAAAACACCTCTGGTGGGATCAGACCCTCTGCGTCCACTAGCTGACGAGAGGTGAGCTAGAAAAGAATGAAAGAAAAATCGACATGCATACATGAGTTCTCATGACAGACCAATGACCTGAGAAAAGATGTCCGTTAACCCGTTTTAAAATGGTCTTGTTTCATTTTTACCTGGCTGAAATTAAAAGGATCTTTCTTGGAGCCGGTCTGAATGAGGAGCTTGTATGCCAGAGCTCCGTCTTCCGTGCCATTCCTATAACTGTCAGCAGTAATCCTGCCTGCCTGCCAGTCAGCTTCAAAAGCAGCCTGAAGACCTACATGTGAGGTAAAGAAAACAAAGAGGAAGAAATATTGTTTTTATTTATGATTACCTGAATTTCTGTTGCTGTGAAATTGTAAAAGCTTTCCTGTCGAGCTGAGAAAGTATGCTGAAAACGTAAAGGATCAAGTTTCCCCAACTTTTTTTTCCTTTACTTGGCCCTGATTGACCTGTTAACTATTACTTCCTCTTGACTGGGCCTCTGACACATTCTAACCTAAGGACACACACAGATATGTACACACATGCAAAGATAACCCATGACCTCAACCCATCCACTACGCCACCTCTGAGCCCAGGTGGAGGGGGGGGGCCAGGGTGATTGAACTTTCACTCACCCTTTACACATTCTCACCCCCACACCTAGCTGTCCTTAGTAAAACAACACATCTGAAAAAACTTGCTGCAACCCCTCAACCAGATCCCATCATCATCATCATCACTGAAGAGACCCTCAAGGGGACAGAGTAACTTATCTGATTTAAAGGAGCTATACCTGATGTTATGTCCGGCTATTTTAGTTAGCGAAAGCGGCTAGTTATTAGCTTTGGCGTGATGCTCTTTCTCTGCCAATGGGGTTAACTTCCGGATTCCTAGGGGAACGCTCTTACTGGCTGATCTGAATATGGAAGTTCTGGAAGTTAACCCCATTGGCAGAGAAAGAGCGTCACGCCAAAGCTAAAAAGATAATAAAAACGTATATATATATATATATATATATTTATATATGAAATAAAGGTGGCAGATTGTTTTTACCTTTGAGCCAGTCCTGGAAGTAGTGGAGCCACATCTGGGGTAGTTTGTTGTTACTGTCTCTGACCACATATCTGACTGAGTTGAAAGCGTTGTGCAGCTGAATTAGCAACCTTTGAGACCTGGCGTAATCGAATCCATCCATGGTTACCAGGTACATGTTGTAGAACGAAAAGTACTTGAACTGGGCATCAATGAAATCATACTCCTTGGTGTCGCGTGGCACAATATCAGTTAGGTAGAGGCCGTCATGGACCATGGTGGTGCCGTACAGGCTGAGGCCTAGGAGGCCCAGGAAGAGAACAACCACGATGGCTTTGCTTTTGGGCTTGAGGAGTAGGGGGGCATATTTATCCCTGGCAAAACTGGACAGGTTCCAGTGAAGGAAAGGGAACGGGACACACTTCTTTCCCGATTTGGAGTCTTCCACCTGAGCTAGGAGGTCCCGTGTGGAGCTTGAAGTAGGGGTAAAGAGTTGGGAGCCATAGGGGTCTGGCACGGAGGTGGTGGAAGGGGAAGGCGAGATGGCTAGAAGGACATACAGGCAGGACATGAGCATTATGACTTTTCTAAATACCAAATACTTTCTATGAATTACTACAATGATTATCATGTGGCTTTGTGTACCTTGAGCATGTGACGTGGGGCAGACAATGATAGAAGCCGGGCTGGTGGATATCTGTGAGGTAGGTGGCAAGATCGTGACAATATGCTGGCCTGCTGAGTCACACTGTGTGAACGCCTGCACCGTGGTGGTGATTTGCGTGCTGGTGGTGATTGTCGATCCTGCCGTGTACTGGTGTGCTGTCGTGGGCGTGTGAGCTTGTTCTCCGGCATCTGCCAACTCGTGCGGCGACAGATGGATCACACGATCGGAGCAGGGACTGTACAAGCAGCAGAGGACATCCAGACGCTTGTCCTCGCGTCGGTGGAGGTCCAAACTGAGGATGGCGGGGAAGATGAGTAGCACCATCGCAAAGTTAAACACAACCACAATGGCCGCCTAGGTAGAGAAATGCAAGAAGGGGGGGGGGAATACAAAGTGAGAAGAGACAGAAAATGGTTTGATAATTACAGACACCCAATTCCAGCTGGGGTAAGCCAGGACTTTTTTAAGGTCTGAGACCACAGCCCAGTGAGTAAAGGAAAGCCCTGCTCTAAATCAACAGCCAGGAATACTAAGTGAGCCAGGAGGGGAGGAAAAGACAGCGAGAAAAGAAAGAGCTGCTTGAAAGAATGAAAGGAAGACGAGGAGGGGGGGTGTGGGGGGTCAGACTCGGTATAAGTTGCGAGTCTGAGCAAAACTATCACCCCTCTCCAGTACTTCCACCGCCTCCCCACTCACCCCATCCCCTGAAGCTGACATTCAATTCTGTGTTTTCTAGTGTGCGTACATCTATGCATGCGCGTGCGTGTGTGTGTGTGTATATGCTTGTGTATTTCAGACCACCCACAGTTAGTCACAGATCAGAGAGAACCGCCTTGACGGGCCAGTGATATACTGATCCACTCCTCCCTCCTTCTCCTTCTCTCTCTGTCTGCCTCTCCAAGTCTGTTCATCTCTCCCTTTGCTCGGAATATTCCCCATCATATGCACACGTACACACACGCGCGCGCACACACACACGCAAAAACGGGCACGCACAAAAAAATGTTGGCCCTCTAGGTGCAGTGGTAATAAAACTGGGAACAAAGGCTTTCCTTGGTCTGAATAAATGTCACCTCTTTTAAGTTATCTCTTTCATTTGCAAAGGAGCCTCGGGCCTCACGTTGTGCGATTGTGCGCTTGTTGTGTTTATGTCTTCGTGCGCACACTCGAGGGTGCGTATGTGCACCAAAACCTACCTGCAATGAGAAAGCTCGCAAGGCAGGGATGGGCACAAGGGCTGCCATGAAGAAGGCAATCATGTTGTTGATGGAAGTCAGAGCCACGCTGGTGCCAGTGCGACGCAAACAGTCTCCCGTACGCTCCTTCACACCAATAAAATCACAGGCACAAGTCAGCGGTGAGGAAAGGAGAGTACAGAAGACTGGAAAGCAGAAACAAAGATGTTTAAAAGTACCTTAAAGGGAATGCTACTTCCAGTCTCTGTGAAGGAGTGAGCCAACAGAAACATGTCATCCACACCAATCCCAAGTGCCAGGAAGGGAAGCACCTGGGTCGGGAAACAGCAACAGAGAGCAAAGGGTTAGAATGAACATTTGAAGAGTGCACCATTCAAATCTGGGCTTTAAATCAAATAATCATCTTCTAAACTACACGTCGCATGTGGTTTCCTCTGATTTGCACCTGTGTGGTCGCAGCGTTGAAGGAGAGGCCAAGGAGGGAGCAGAGACCGAGGCCTGAAGCCACCGACAGGGCGACCAGCAGCACCCCCGCCAGTCCAACAGCACCCTGGGATTTCGCGCAATCCCACCTTAGCATAGTCACACAGGCATACGCCAACTAGAGAAGAGACAACCGGTGTATATTATTAGAAAAAATTAACAATTGAACAACTTTTTCCTACTTATTATTCATTATTACTGAAGCAAAGTGAGTTCATATGCTCACCATAAGGAGGTATCCTCCAGCCACCCGGATGACGCTGACGTCAGAGAAGGATTTCATGATGTCATTGAGGGTGGTGGTAGAGAAAGCGTGGATGGACTGGCTGGAGTTAGATGGGATACTCTGGTGAACTACCTATAAAAGAAGCAATTGTCAAAAGATTTTTCCAAACACACAAAATGAAACGAAAGGAAAACAGACAGAAATATGTTATTTACAAATTATCAGACAAAAGTCGCAGCTACAGACGTGAGCTCCTTCTTACCCAAAGCCTCTTAAGGACCTTTCCATTTGAAAAATGCATGTGAGTGCAAATGTGTGAGTGTGTTTTTACATGTGGCAGCATGTGTGTGTGTCTATAAGTATGACAACTGAGGAGTAATGAGCACAGATGCCAGAGGTTGTGAGGTCAAAGGTGAAAAGGATGGGGTGACATGGCTCCGGCAGCTACTCTCTGCTCTATGAATGAAGCAAATCTCCCAAAAAGCTGTTTACCTGTGCACATTAAGTCATCATTGGCTATCTCAGACCGATCTGCGTGCGCTCCAATGTTTCACGGCGAGGTCTCGCACCTCTGTCAGTTTACGTTTCAGTTTGTCACTCCTCCTCCCTTCCACATGCCCCTTACTTTCTTCCCTCCTACCCTTACCCTCGCTGTGGTGGGTGTCAGCTATCACAGCAACAGCTTGTTCCTATAACTAGGGCTCTGACAGAGAGAGATGATTGCCCTACCGCACACACACACAAGCACACAAACCTGGCGCCCCGGTCTGCCCCGCGATTCACTTTACAAGGGAGCCGAAGACTGATGGAATTCAGACATCGCAGAGTAAGTTCCAGTGTGTGCATGCGCGTGTACCAAAGCAGAACAAGGCTGCTCGGGGAGAAGGAAATGCCTCCTCAAAACATCTCCGTTTTTGTCCAGTTTTCCTCGAAGCGTGTGCATGTGAACGTTAATGAAATCTGGTGTGTGCTCGCACCTCCACAAACTTCCTCTGCCAGGACTCGAGGATCGCTGTAGCCTTCTCTTCGTTCCAGTTGATGTCGTGAATCTCGTAGTCGTCTTTAAAGTGCTCATATAGTTGTTTGGGACTCATCAACAGGAACATGGTTTGGAGAGCCTCAGCACTGCGAAACACACCAACAGAAACCTTGATTGCATCGTTTATCTCAAAAATAGCACGATGAAAAAGTCTAAAGATTGTTCTAAATCTCCTCCCTGTGAAGGGCTAAAGGCAGGTGCCGCGTCTTCTAGGGTTTTGGCCGCCCGCCTGTCCTTCTGCCAATGTAAACAACTAGAAGCAGGTGTTATCTAGTCTGAGGCTGTGATCCCAGATGTCCTCAGGTTTTCTTGGCATCAGTGCAGTGAGCAGCAGTGCCGATCAAATTATGAAAGAAATGATCGTAAATCAAATTCAAGAGCGAGAGCGGCTCATGCTGATGGAGCTGGAATCATCTTTCATTCACGGCTCGCCTGGGCCTTGATCTGGGCTCTGACCCAATGCTGTCACTCCATTTGTACTGACCATGTTCTAAAGCCCGGTGAAGCCGGTGGGAAAAAAATCCTAACCCTGGAGATTATCTAATAAAGAGACTTGGGTCATCTGCAGATAAACATGAATTAGCAGTTTTTCCTCTTTCTCCTCTGGTGTCTCCTGCAATAAACATGTAGCAGGATGCAGGGCTTTATGTGGTTGTTAATCATCATTAATTGGCCTATCCCTGACTGGGGTCATTCGGGAAACTGTTCCCTCGTCGTATGAGGAATTCTGAGCATGTTTCTGCGGCGTTCTAAGGTGTTAAAACACAGATTTGGCATATGATCAGATTGCGTCATTACTATCGCAGAGGAAACTTGCACAGCGTTATTACCACCTGAGATCACACTGTCTAGTCTTTTTGGCACACATACACACCTCATCAGCGTATCCTGGCTGCTTTTGACCCGCCCTCCCAGGATGAGCTCCTCCTGCCAGTGCATAAACTTCCTGCTGAAACCATGGCAACCACCCTGGAGACGCCCAGCAATGTCAGGACTCTGAATGGAAAAGTGGTAGAGGAGTGGACCAGAAAGCAGAAAAATAAGTTAAATATTCCTAGCAAAGTGCTTTCCCTGATTTTTAGTTTTTGCGGTATGATGGCTAGTTCTTATGGGCAGTTTACCTCTCCCTGTTCCTTGTTGGGTGCACTGTGGGGGCAGTCAGGGTCTGAGGGGTTGAGACATGGCCGGTTCATGTACGCATGTCCCACCTGAAAAATCAACCAGTGTTAACAAAGTCTCAGTATATGAAGACAGTATTTATAGTGATGAGCAGCCAGCTGTTCATATAAGTCTTTCATGCAGTCTGTGTTTTAGGTCTCACCTGGGCTTTGTCCAACATCTCCCTAAATCCTTCCAGGGAAGTGAACTGGCTCAATTCCTCCATCAGCTTGACAGGATCTAAATTCATCCACTGGATATCTGGCATTCCCCTGCACAGCAAACACACTCATGATCACAAACAAGCCCAAACCAATGTGATCATAAAAGCCAAATCTCGCAAAGAAAAGCGTTTAGCTAATCAAATATTTCACCATTTTCGGCGAATCGTCAACGGTGAACGGAAAAAAAAAACTTTTGGTTCAGTTTCTTTGTCACTCCTTTGTTGTGCTGGGCTACGTAGGAGGCTAGCTGCAGATACAGGATAAAATAGCGTTTATTATCCTGTTTCACGCTGCCACAATGCCCAGGAAAAAAGGCACGGTGGCTGCCTGCTCACTTTCATTCCTCTGTGCCCTGCACCGAGTCATAACAATTACCTCTGCCTCGCAAACATCTTGATAAGAGGGGAGGCTGGGAGGATGGGTGGGAGGAAGAAGGAAAATAGGTGAGGGATGAGGGATTTGCTGTGTGATAGCACTAGCTCCTTGCTTTAAGTTTGCGTTGTTCTTGTGCAATCTCGTTTTGTACCTAAATTATAAAAGATGGCTTGGCTGAATTTGTGCCCTGCTTTGCTAATAATGAAGATTATTCCAACACTTCACCAACACACTCTAGAAATTACATAAAAATTTTAGGCTTGAATAAAAATGGCATTGCTATAAACAAGTGTGTTTTGGTGCAGTTTTACCATTTCTAATAATAGACAAAGAGACAAAGAAATGAATAAATCCAGAAGTATCTAAGTGAAATGCTCAATCTTTTTCCAAGGCTTCATAAAGAGAGCTCCTCTCCATTTCCCGCAGACAAGGCTCCTTTTTTGCTGCTGGTTGCAAAGACACCCCTTTAGCTAGTTTTTGCTTGAGTGAACCAGGCCCGGACCCTTTTGTTTTTTCATAGATTGCTGCTTTTTGTTCCCCCAGGTTTTTTCTCTTCTTCTTGTACTCACTCTTCCTCACCCTCTCTCCCAGTCTGCCTCACTCCCTCTGCCCCTTTTCTCCTCTCTATCACACATTTCCCCCTCCAATAATTAAAACAGGTTCGAAGCAGAGGCTGCCTAAAACAATACTGATGTCAGTGACCGCTGCGAGCTCTCCTTAGTGCCACATGAAATATTGGTAATAAATACTTAATAAATAACAACAGATGTTAAACACTGTGTGGATTTCAGAAATGCTTCGATGATGTGTGAATCATCAAAGACCTCCCTTCTCCCTCTCTGGTGGATTTACACAAGCCGAACCGGGAGAAGCTGAGGACGGGAAACTTGTGTTTGTTTCTGTATGAGCCGGCTTGTCATGCAACACAGCACCGTCTGCACAGACACACACATAAACAAATAATTCCTGCACAAAGAAACATCTGCTATGATCTAAACTATCTCTCCTAAAGTAAGCACTCGATTGAAATATCACTTTGGATGACAAAAAAGAAAAAAGATCCCTTTCAGTGTCTCTATTTCTCAAGAGAACTTTGTTCCACAAAAAAAAAAAAGAGATGGAGGGGGGGCGAAGAAAACTTAAAGCTGCAAATACGCCCAGACTCCACTGTTAACTGTCTTGTAGCCTCTCTCTGTCCTTCTCGGGGGACTTGAGGCTTGAATACTGCCCATTTTATTTGTTGGACAACTTGGGAGCTGGGAGCCCGGGGCATTACCATGAGAATGCCGAGTGTTAGCCGTGAGCTGACAAAGCCGGCCCCCCTCCCTCCTCTGGGGCCCCTGCACTGATGGACACTCACTCGTAAACTGAAAGAATGCTTACCATTGTCTGACCCAAAGGGCTCCCCTGCCACCACCACCACCGCCGCCGCCGCCACCGCCTCCTCGCCTCCCCGCCTCCCTGCCTCCCGCCCTCCGTCCTACCAACCCACCACCCAGTTGCTGCTACAGCCATCTCCTCTCCCACCATCCCTACCTCGCTTTGCCGCATCTCTCCCTAACCTCCTCTCTTTGAATTTCTCTGTCAGGACACACCCCTCCTTCAGTCCTTCTCCGGGCCCTAAAAGAACTCTATTACTGACCGCCGCTGTCAGTCACAGCAGCCACTGACAGAACTCTGAAAGCCCAACTGTATGTCTCCATCCAGCACGGTCTGAAAGCTATGGGCCCCTCCAATAGCACCACTCAGATGAGATGGAGGCAGTGACAGCACAGGTGGAGCCGAGGCCCTCTACGAAGTGTTTTAACGTGGAGAGGAGATTTATGCTGGGTAAGATATTCTAAGACTTACGGTAAATAGGCAGAGCCTCCCTGTAGTTTGGCCCCTTCCCAGAAACAGTCCAATGGGGTGATTATCATACAAGGGAAAAGCTTGTCAATCATCTGAAATCAGGAAACAGGATGAAATGATTAGTAAACCACATATAACAGTGCTGAAATTTCAGTTAGAGGAATTAAAAGTTGAATTAAAATCTGACAACATACCCTTTCGATCATGACATTTTCTATAATAGGCACTCCTGATTTATAGCAGATTTTGTTAAGATCCCACGATCTAGACAAAATAAAGACAAAAGGTTCCAAGTTTTAGTACTGGCATAGGCAGAAATGCAAGAAACTTCTTCCACATAAAAAGGCGCACTTACTTTCCAAACAGAGACACCTGCACCTTGCTGGCGGACAGGGCTGCTTCCATGTGAACCAGCAAAGCCTCCTGGGTAAGAATATTAGTGCCCTCCTCTTTGGGGGTCTGGATAAGCATCTGTGAGGTAAATACTGACTCCTCTCCCTGCTTCTCCCTGGTGTAGCGAAGCTCCGTGCTCACCCGACTGCCAGCTAAGGAAGCAAGCAAGAAAGAAATTAATAAGCGAGTTATAGATAGATTTTTAATGTACCCACAAAAGGCGCACACATTTGTATCCTATTACAAAGTGTGCCTCATGAGTACATACCGTGTCCACACACACATGAACACACGCATATTGACCAACGCCCTTGGCCTTCACCAGTGTTGGTTTTGAAGGCACTTCACATAAGCCAATGTCTGGCCAAGAGAAATGAGTAATACAGCTTCTCATTGGCTCCTTCTGCGAAACAGATGTGCCCTGTTAGTCGAAACCCAGTCTTCTGATGCCCCAAAACCCCACACTGTACATGGCAGCAGATATTGACTCAGACATTCTGAATTCATGGAAAAGGAGAGCTATCGACGCTGCTCGTCTTTACCCGCCACGAGTTTGTTCACCTACACTTCATGGTTAAAAAACATCAAGGGGCTTTTGGAGACAGGAGAAAGAGAAAGAAATATGGAGGGCAGAGGTTGTGATGAGCAGCAAAGAACTGAGAGAGAGAAGATGAAAAACGCAGAGAAAGAGAGGGAGAGCTGTGTTGTGCGGTGCGGTAGACCCCAGCCCCCTAATTACAGGAGGTTGCCCTGAAAAGAGTTTGCCAGCCGGGGGGATCTGTGCCTGTGCCAAGTGTACATGAAACATGCCGCGCTGGATCACAGAGAGTCCGTCTGCCCCTCTCGCTGTCCCACTACATGACAACCCCAGGGAGAGAAACAGAAGCACGGGAGGGGGAGAAAAAGAGGGAGGTGGGTGGGGGGGGTTGGAAACAGCAACTACCTCCTTCTTAATTCAAATTTTTGTCACATTTTACCCACTTCCCAAGCGCTGCGCTCAATCCTGACTTTACCTCTTTTCTGAGCATCTATTACTCTGCTGCTTTTCACGCTCTTGCTTTGGTCTCTCTCTCTCTCTCTCTCCTTCTTTCTGTCTTCTCCCTCATGCTCTCTGCACCTCCCCCAGCCTGGAACAGGCTGCTATAATTGATGGGGGAGAAAAGAAAAAACAAACTACTCAGCCTACGCCGCAAAAGTGTGAGATCAGGTTAGAACTCTGCGCCTTGGAGACGCAGGCCAATATTTCTAGGCTTCGTTTTCAGGGCTTTAATTACATTCGCAGGAGCCTGAGAATATCGGGTCACCTTGTTTATTTGCAGTCATTGGTGTCAAGCTGAGTGCGTCCTTAAAAGAGGGGGGGGGGGGGGGGGGGGGGGGGGGGGGGGGGGGGGGGGGGGGGGGGGGGGGGGGGGGGGGGGGGGGGG
>JBBDHI010000008.1:12806810-12818755 GCA_037177115.1 Craterocephalus stercusmuscarum
GTGGTGGCGGTTGCTTGCAACGCCCTGCGATTATGCTTGTCAATACCGCGGTATTGCGATATTGCGGTTATTGCGACAGCCCTAGTGAGAATCATGGTAGGAAGGAGGGAACGAGTGAGACAAAAACGAACTTTCCCAGTCTTCCGTTACGTCTCTCGCTCTGTCTACTCTCGCTAGACACAGACGGCTCTGCTTCACGGTGTTTTGGTCCTGTAGGAGGGAGGAAGCAATTAAAAAAGCCCTGGTGGCCTGACTTCACAGAGCAGGCAGACAGACAGGTAGAAATATAAACAGACATACACAAGGCGCAGGCAGGCAGACAGACAGGGAGCACAGTTGGGAACTTTGGGGGAAGCAGACGGCCAGGCGAGCTGAATACGCCAAAGGGTGACAAAGATGACAAGTGCATGTGTTTGTGTGTGTGTGAAACTGTGGGGGCAGCTTTCAATATGAATATATGATAGGAAGCATATGCTCCGGACACACGCAGGCTTGGAGGCAAAGTGTTAACACTTACAGTGTCAATTCACAGCCACTTAACTCTGAACAAATCCGGATTCATCTGGAAAAACGCGGTGCTGCAGCCTGGATGAGCTGACTTGCATGCTGACATTAGACGTGCATTTTCTCGTCAGTTAAAAATCACACATGTATAAGAAACATTTAGGAAAAACCAGCTGCTAAATTGGAGAAATATCTCAAACCCCTCCATGTAAAATCTACATTCTTGTTTGAGAGAACATCTTTTCTTCCCTTCTTCTTCGTTTCTGGCACATGTGCAATGGTGCATGAGTGTGTGTTGCCCTGTGTTTGTGTGTGTGTGTGTGTGTGTGTGTGAAAGAAAGACAGAGGGAGAACTAACCTCTCCTTGTTACCGAACCACTTTACTCTCCATTGAGGCCCTCACAGCTTTGTCAATGGGCTATTGGTGGAAACAAGGCAGGCAGAAACTTTAGAAACATGGCCACGGCCTCTTAAAGGCACAGCGCTCCCTTTCAGCCCCCTGGCTCAACTCTGTGGATCCCACAGCAAAACAACTGGCACGCAAACATTCAAACATCTCCTTTAATAGACGGCTTGGCCAATTAGCTCAAGAGGTAATCCTGAAGTTTTTACACTGACCAGACAGAAACCAAAGAAAATGGAAACAGTGGAAATTCAATCTGCTGATCCTTGCTTTTTTTGAGGATTCGGGCTTTTTCCTTTCCCCACAAGCTCGTCATTTCAAAAACTACATTTACAGAGGATGATTTCTAAATAGTTCCTGATAGAGGAACTCATTCAAATTCCTGTGCAAGTGAAGCGTACAGCACTTCTCTCTGCGACAGCAGCGTGTGAGTCCTACGACATCTCTGTGAGAGCCGCCTGTTCCTGTCCTCCAGTGACATGGTGGGCTTAAAAAATCCTATAGAGTCTGTTTATATTCACCAACTGCTGTGGCGCTTTTAGAGCGTGCAAAACAGGTGGGTAAACTTCAGCTGCATTCACTTATATTTTTTCTTCTTGTGAGGAGGAGAGAGGGAGGAGGAGGAGGAGGGAGGGGGTTCGGGAGGTGGTGCCTGCTTGCCTGCTTGCCTCTTGTTGAATGGAATCCAAGAATAGTTAGGGACCACACAGGGAGCTGAGGGGGGGGAGGGGTCAGAGCCCTCAAAGATGGCTAACCATTCACACAGTCCATCTGCTGCGGGGATCAGGCCCGGCACTGAAGGCCTGGGGGTTTAAAAGGAATTTGGCCAGTGTGAAAAACCAAATAAAGCTGCCTCTGCCTCTGAAAATGTACAGATAACTTAAAGCTAAGAAGTACAGAAGGAAGCAACATACGAGTACCGTCCTGTAGACGCAGCTCTTACTACAGATATAGAATCAGTCCAAGTAAGTTTCTGTGTGACAGACAAGGGAAGAAACATTTCAAAGCATACGTGACAGGGATGTGTTTGCATTTTTCCAGTCGAGCTGCTCTGCAAAACTGTCTTGCAAGAAGAATGAAAACACAGTGCTTCTAATACTACCATCCACAACACACTGGAGACAAATACATGTGCACTATTACAAGGAAGGTAACACTCTGTCCACTAGTTAGTTAGCCAGAAGTGTGTTCCTCTGATAAAGTAGCAAAGGACTGAGAAATCCATGAATCGACTGACATTGAATCGCTTCAAACCAACCCTTCAAACCAACAGCATTGCTTCTGTTTGAATCAGTGTGTCAGTCATTGAACACCTCGTGCCCTCCCATGGCACTGAGATGACACTAACGAGGCCAATCTGCATATTGCCACCAGCAACCATTATAT
Organism: Craterocephalus stercusmuscarum; assembly: GCA_037177115.1. Taxonomy (NCBI): domain Eukaryota; kingdom Metazoa; phylum Chordata; class Actinopteri; order Atheriniformes; family Atherinidae; genus Craterocephalus; species Craterocephalus stercusmuscarum. The sequence continues at coordinate 12,809,104 of JBBDHI010000008.1, forward strand.
TTCAAACTACTATTAGTGTAATAAACTGCTACTGCCAGCCAAGAGTCAGGTCCACACATCAGCTAGAGAGATAAGAGTGTACACACAAAATCACGTGTGTGAAGAATATCGCGTGAAAACTGACAAGTGTTGTTTTGATGTTGATGTTGTTTTGTCACAGCTTCGCACGAGCACATCCTGGCACAAACTAGCAAGAAGAAATCTTTTTAAACTCACCTTCCACCCATAGCTGCTCGATGTTGGTTTCGATGGCTGCGACTCGGAGTCCCACAGACAGAGCCCCGAACACTAAGAGCCCGATAAAGAGGACCTTCCCACAGTGCCTCTGGATGTGGCAGCCCAGAGAGAACAGAAAGGCCTGGAACCTCGCCCGGATCCACAGAGGAGCTTTCTGACCTACCGCCTTCCCCTGGATCGCAAGCAGGAGGGAGGGCGAGAAAAGGACACGATTATTGAGTAACTACACATAAACAATGCCATAAGTAAGAAAATCATCTCCTAAAAGGCTGGTTCCATATCCTAATACTCTGTCTGCATTTCTGGTGTGAAAACTACTGAGTTAAGGAGCACAGTGACAGCTAATATTCCGAGCACTGAATGGGACATGTTTGCAGAAATAAAAAGTGAGACAGATTTAACAAGCAAGTAAAACACTGTGTAGATATGCATGCTGTCCTGTCTGATATATGCTGTCTCCTGCAAGAGCCCCAAGTCCATTGCCTAATCTCAGGCCAGGCAGGATCACCAGTGACAGCCAAGATTATCAGCATCTTAAGGCCCAGTTGTGACATCAATATATGTTTATATTGATGTTTAAGCTTACATACGGAGATAATGGATACTTTAATCCCATTAATTCAAGTAAAGGTGGATCAAGCACCAAAATTAAGAAAAAGTTCATGACTTAAAGGCAGATGTTGACACAGTGACAGTTAAAGTCAGTGAGGTTACAGGAAAGTATGACTGAAAAGGTGTCCCTTCATATCAGTTAAGTATTTTAGAGTAGCTATGCTATGACAATGATGATCTACATATTTATTTTAAAAGGTTTCACTGCTAAAAGAAGAAAAAAGGCGGGTTACAAATGGATTTCAGCTCATGCGTGTCACCCTATACTATGAGCTTTCAACACTTCCCCTCAGTAATATTTAATCTCTGCCTCACTGTGAACTATATGCTCCCCCCGTGCTACAAATGTCACTGCTGCGGAGGACATTGCTCTGGTGTTGTGGTTTCTCTCAGCAGTGCTGAAACACGTCCAAGCATCCGGGCGGTCCAAAGATGCTTTGTCAGATCAAACTCAATCAGTGAATTCCTTTACAGGACCCACCACATTTCCAAACAGACCCCGGGCCAGTGCGCTCTCCGCTGGCTGCACAAAGCCAAAAAAACACGCACAGCATGAGTGGAAATAAGGTAACAACCCTTTCCCTCAAGAACCAAACTATCTCCCTTCAGCAGCCGAGGTGAATAAGAAACGGATGTCCATTCAATCAAACAGCAAAGTTAACACGCTGTTTAGATCTCAGGCTGTTTCAGAGGGTCCCCTTAATGTCACGCTCCGATTTCCAACCTGTTTTGTTTTATTCAAGCTGTCAATATCAACAAATGCTGACGGTTTTATTTCATGTTTTAGCGATTAAAATGCTCTAATCCTGATTTCTGCCTGTCGCTGTCGTCTCCCTATGGGAGCTGCTGCCGTGCGTTCTCACGACCTGAAACCTGGAATAGCTAAACTAAGACCACTGAATCAAAGATCAAAAAACCGCCCCCTATATACTTTTCATTCACATTTGCTGACTGAATTCAGAAAACCGCCTTCTTGGTAAATCCACGCTGGGCTCGCGAAGCGTTGTGTATCACCTTTGAGATCTGTTTAAGTGCGAAAGCAGCGTGGCAGTAGCTGGGTCTCCGGAGCAGGTCTGGGTTCGCTGGCGGCTGGGAGCGCGTATAACTCGGGGGTAAATCTCCAAAGACACCGGACCCTGGGACCCCGCGATCCGAGGCCATAGTCCAAAGAATGTAAACGGGACGCGGGACGATGCGACGCAGAATCGGTGCGAGTTCAGAAAAAGCGACAGTAATCCAACATAGAAGTGGAGCGCATCCAGCACCACCGGCGACGAATGAGGGTTTCTAGTCTTCCATGGAGCCAAACAAGTCTCGAAACTCCATCCCAACATTATGCGCCGAAATCCGTTTAGATCCTTCAGTCTTCATTCGTCCCGACAGTTTGTGAAACGACGTCTCAGAGAGGAGCTGTAGTAGCCGTAGTAGTAGTAGTAGTAGTAGTAGTAGTAGAAGCCTATGTCTGTGCCGTCCGTGTCAAGTCTAACTTCGATCGCGTTGCGGTAACATTTGGAGAAGTTCTCCTCTCGGCAAATTCTGAAAAGGGAGGCTTGATGGAAAAGTGCTCCGGCTCCCATTGGCCAAGGAAGAGGCAAATTACTTTGCAAACATCGCCTATTATTAGCTGCTAAGCAACAGCTCACCAAAGTGGAGAGAGAGGGGGACCACCCAGGCTGCCCTGCCTGGGCTGGAGGGAGGGGAGGAGGCTGGGGGGGAGGAGGAGGAGGAGGAGGAGGGGGAGGGAGAGAGGAACTCTTTCAATAAACTTTGCGCGGCCGCGCACGCTCGCAAACACTCACACACATGTGCGCGCTCTTTCACGCACACGCCGCTCTCGCTCCCTCTGAACATTATTCCCAGTGGCCCAGCCCTCCGGCTCGCAGAAGGAATCGCACATGCCATCTATTGATGTAACAGTAATAAGCATGCACGCAATTTTCAGATTTTCTGTCTCATCAGCAGGACAGCCAGCGAGGGAAGAAAATGCATTGAGATTTTTAGGATGGAAATGTAAACATATGATTTCTTTCTGTTTTTTTCTGTGTGGGAATTGCAAATCTTTCAACACTTTTGGTATCACTCCAGGCCATCTCACGTTCTGAAGGCTTTGGAGCCTCACACTTGCTTCAGAATACCCAAAGCAGAAATTTTACCCAGACCTACGTCTTTGCTGTGATTGCAGTTTGCTATAGGCAGCTGTGAGAGGAAGTGTGTGAGCATGTAGCTTCTCAGCACCAGCAGCTGTAGCCTCACCTCTTGTGGGCAAAAGCGTCTAAAGGCAAGCTGATTGAAATTTCTTCACTTAAGAAAATATTAATTCTCACTCCCGTTTAGAAAAAAGAAGAGGGGGGAGTTTTATAAATGTGCATCTTTTTCATCAACACCTTGGCACTGCCTGCGCAGTGTCACAGTCCTATCTCTGTGAAGCTTTTTGGAAAGTTTCCATGTCTTGCCATGCATGATTTCATTGGGTTCAGAAAGCAGTTCACCTCAGAGAGATGCTTAAAGAACGAACGAAAAAGAAAGTAAGAAAGAAAGAGAAAGAAAAAGAAAAAGAAAGAAAGAAAGGGAAAGAAAAAGAAAGAAAGAATTCTCACACCAAACTGAGTGTCTTATTGTCAATGTAAGCCCCCATTGGCCCCACTCATGACTGTATGGGGGTGAAGAACAAACACTTTACCAGATTACACAGTCATTCTCTGCTCAGACACCAACCTGTGCTGCTGTGTGTCACATTTGTCAGGTGGCTGGTGCTAATTTGAGGCCCTTTGGGTGACTGTAAAACAATCCTGAGCAGAAGTAAAGCAATTTGAAGGTAAGTGACGGTGCTGCAAACTTGTTCAGTTTGAGACAACGATGAAGGCGTCACTAGGAAGAGTACATGTAGTTCTGTCGGTTTGCTGCTGAGCTGTTACGTCCATCATCACTGTTTACATGACGTCTGAATGACGAACATAAGGGTCTGAGGTAATTCTAAATCACAGGGGCAGCATCTCTGCCAACAAAAGAATCTTCCCAATTTAGCTTCATACAGTAAACAACAAAGTTCATGATAGCAACAGAATAGAAAATGTATCTTTTTCAATTTATCCAAACTTTATTACATTTAGCCACCCAATTTATAAGTAAGCTAGAGAAGACTTGGAAAAATGTTTTCTGAAACTGTCCCACTTTCCAGAGCTAAATGTTAGAATTAGTAAAATGTATAAACAGTAAATGGCGGCGCTGGTTGTGAGCGAGGTTTGATTTGACCTTCTGAATGGCTGGAACATTACAAAAAGATCATTTCTAAATGTCCATGTGACTGCAGACAAGAATGTTTCGTTTCCATATACAAAGGTTTATAATTTCATGCAGTATGAATAATATCTAAGTAAGAACATTTATTCTACAGCATAACACATTACTGAGTATGTATAAAAGCTGTCTGCCCTTAAACAGAGTCTGTGACGAACACAATCCTTCCATGAGCCTTCTACAACTTATTCCTGGATTTCAGCTTGGCTGTTCCTGCTGTAAATGTTCACCATGCAAACTATCCTTTCGAAGATGGATGGACTTGTATATGTTGTTGGCACTGAGCGGCCTGCTTCTACACTTTACTGGAACTGGTTCTCCTCGACTGGGTTGGGTTGGGTTGGGTGGTAGAGGGAAACAGGCAGCTGGAAATAGGAGCTAATGTGGAATGTGAGGAATTGGGTTGTGTGGTAGGGGGCCCCTTCAAGCCTAACAAACTCAGGGAGGTCCGAGGCCTGGTCTGGAGGCCTTGGATAAATAAACCATCTGAGATGACCATGCGCTGTGCAGATATCTGCCATCACACCTCGCTAGCCTCCAAACACAAACCCTTGCTCCCTCCTTCACCTCAACATGTCCTTTGTCCCAAATGTTCTCTTTCCCCACTTCCTCTCTTTATCCCCCTCCCCTACTTTTTTCTCCTGACACCTTCATCTCCTTCTCTGTTTCATCTGGTACTGCCATCCTGTTTTCCCTCTCCCTTCCTCCCCTATCTCCATTCCTCCATTTCATCTCTCCCTTGTGACCCTATCCATCCAGCCGTTCATCCATGCATGGCTTGCTGTCCGTCAGAGGTTCTGTATGTGCTATAGGCAGAGCTACGGAACCGCTCTGGCGCTCAGCCGTCTCACAGCAGCCGGGTCGCTGACTGTTCAGGTCCAGAAAGTGTTTATCTTTTAACACAAGGCTGGGAGGCAGCTCATGAGCATACTACTTCTTTTCCTCTCATAAGGAACAAGGGAAGGTGGAGGAGGTTTCAAAATCAGAGTTTTTCTCAGAACTAGTTCACAAGCTAGAATAACAAATAGTTGTGATAAATATGATCCTACAAGGAAATGAACTAGAAGCAATAACTGTAAGAAATGAAGGAAAGAACAGCGTCTGAGAAGAGATTTTTTATTTTTTTTACTCCAAGCAAGACTGAAATAAGTATCGTTAATTATTCCACATGGCAATTTACTGGAACGAGAATCTCTAAGAATTTGTCAAAACTTTATCAGACTTCGAGGTCACACCATCATAAGACATCAGTTTGGAGATGATCACAATTCTCCATTGAAATATTTTGTTGTGGGTCAGTTAATAGGAGAACTAAAGCATGTCAAAACCCAGTCTCCACATTTTCACATCTTGAACTCTGAAAAATCCTCCGACATACTGTTAGGAAACTCCTCGCAAGGTTCATCAACCTTACATGTTTTCCCGGATAACAGCGAAAAGGCAAAAAGTTGCTCAGAGGCACAGGGAGGCTTCCTGCATTCAGCACCTCTGTTAGACTTTGAGCTGCCACCCACAGTCTCACACAAGATTAATTATGATAATGCATTTCTTTACCCCTTTGTCATCGTAATGAATGGTTGCCTTTCTGGAGCAAAACACACAGAACACTGAGAGAGACAGAGAAACACACATTTCTTTAAGTCTTTGTTTGTGCGGTTGTAACAGAGGTATTGTCAGATGCAACTAGCAGGTGGTAATGCAAACTTAGACCTGCAGCTTTAAAGGAAAGCAGAGCTGTGAGACTCCTGCCTGTGAGGCACTGTGCATGAGTATTATATTATATATACTATATTATATATACTACTATTATTATATCATATATATATATATATGTGTGTGTGTGTGTGTGTAACAGCAAACTCCATCTTTGTTCAAGTTAAATTCTGCCAGTCTATTTTTAAATATCTGAGTCTTATTACAAGCCCTTCTAATAAAAAGTTAAATAAAGGGGATTTTACGGTGAAGTGATTGGAGTTTAAGTATCAAAATAAAAAGGAAAAGAGGGTTACTGGAATGTTTAAGATGTTGTTTGAATGTTTAAGAAAAAAAACTTGTTTTAAATGATTTGAATTAACCCATGTCTTGCTTTTTTCACCCAAACACTCAACTAATAAGATTAGAAAGGAAAGGGCACCTGCGGGTGTAAAGCAGGGCAATCTTTTACTCTTTGCTTCTACTGCTGAAGGTTTGATCCTAATCAACCATTCAATGTTAAGTTAATTAGCAAGGGGAGGGGGTCCTCGCAATGACAGACAGCAATATCTGGCTTAGTGTGTGTTTTCTAAGGCATGTCACTGAGGTTGTTATCCCTTACTAGATCTGTGTCCTCACACACACTCTTTGTCGGCCAGATGACATAAGCAACTAAAGCTTGTAAAAAGGGTATTTGTGCGCGTGTTTGTGTATTCAGACATTTTGGTTGGAACTGGGTCGGTTTTTGGTGTGGACGAATGTTCATCTGCGTGTGTTTCGTGGTGGTGGAAATGGGAAGGTGTTGGCAATCCTGAAAGGTAGTGTGTGGAGAAAAAAAAAAGGGAGGGAGGAAATTCATTTGTGGTCAAAGAACACAGAAGACAAATTGAGGAAGTGTTGTGCTAATGTGTAGGGGTCAGCAGCAAACACACGCAGGTTTCTGACTGACTGCCACTTGGGTGGCCTGCTTGCTCTGTGTGTGCGTGTGTGTGTCTCCTGCTCACCCACAATCAGCCCTGAAGCAATGAAGCCACCCATCTACTCAGGCACCGCTCCCCCCCACCCCCCTCCCAGCCCAGAGCTCAAACTCGCCCCCACCTCTCAGAGCATCTGCGTATGTCTGTATATTACACATTTGTCTCATCCATCCGTCTGTCTTACGTGGCGGTTCTTTTTCTAGACCTTTTCCTGCTTTGGGGTTAAGCGGCAACAACAGCAAGTGGTCTCTCAGAAATCAACAGGTGTGAAGAGAAGCAACAATTTTTCCCTTATTGGGTCATTAAATGCTTCTTATTTCTCATGAACCCACCCTCATATATGCTTGTTCCAGCTTTTCCTTCAAGTGTTCACATGCTGAGATGCAACATTTTATGGGAAGGGGATGTCTGACACCCAATTCCCCTCAGATCCAACATTCGGTGTCTTTGGGAATTCCATTGATGGCCGACTTTAACCACCGTCTCAAAGACATTAGCGCTCTTCTTTCTAAATGAGAAAGTAAAAACAAAATAAGAGCCCTGCCTAAACCAGAATACTTTGTTGCTCATTTTCTGCCTTGAACATGTGTTGTTTGGTTAATCCCGCGTCCTTGTCTCACTTCATAAATCAGAACTGAAGACGATCAAACTCTTCTCCTCTCGCTAAATCAAACTTATTCAACAGACTTTACTTTGGATAGTTTTCATCACAACATCTGTAGAAAGTAGTTCCAGTAAAAGCATTTGCTAGTCATGCAGTATATTTGGATTATCAATTTCTTGGAAAAGGCACACGCTTTGAAAACTTTAAAATTGAGCTGAAAGTTTTAAATCATGCATAGCAACATGTTTCCATTCATGTGTATTGCATTCAGGTGATGGCCAACACAGGTAGGTACCCCTTAAAATTGAAGCTGCAAAGCTCATTTTAACAAAATTTAAGAAAATATATGTTTAAGTAGGTTAATTTGGGTGATCTGCCTCAGTAATCTGCCAATGAACTGTCTGTATTTAATAAATTTGCACTTTTTAAGGCACTAGTGAGCCATCCTATTCTTTCCAAACCATCGTTGTTTGTTAGAAGTGGCATGTTTTAGATGTCTCCATGACTCACTCGGCAAACATACCCAAAAAAAAGCACATTTTACACACAATAATAATGTACAAACACATATTGCACAGACAAGGAAGTGAACTTTCGGCAAGTTAAATCATAAGTTTATATTTCAGACTTATGCTGCCAATAGAAATGTACAACCACAAATGAGCCGCTGAACTATCTGAGCATGCAAATGTTTTATTTTACAGATCATTTCTTTTCTCACTGGTGCTACATGAATTTGTTTGGGATGCATTAAGCATCCAAAAAGAAAAAAAAAAAGTCCCTGAATTCCACAAGCCTATAGAACCGAAGACCGCTGGACACGAGAACATCTGATCTATGTCCACTAGATCTCCACATCTGCAAATGTGCACATGCGCGCTTGTACCAACACACAGAGGTGGTAGAGGTTTTGTGATGCAAGATTAATAGATGTCACACATAAAGTTAAGACCGCACATAGACACACGCATACCCATGCACACAAGCAGACACATGTATGTGCTTGGGGGCGGGCTCAGCCACGGTGGCGTTGCATTGAAGGGACTCTGTGGTCTTTGTACAAATATACAAACTTCTACCCAAACACACCCGGCTGCCAGATCTCATCATGTGGTTGAAGAGAGAGGTCAGAGTGGAACATTGCTAAAAAAGGTCAACACAGCCAAGGCAAAAAGCACAAAGTGAATCAACTGGTGGTTTTCTGGGTTTTTTTTTGGGGGGGGGGAGTTTCACAGCTCAGGTTACAAATATGGTCTTTATCTACCACATTTGTTCACTCCTGATAGGACAGGAAGTGGAGAAAAGTTAAAACATCTATCGTATTAAAAATATCTGAAAACGATGTTTTAACTATAGTTCTAAAAAGATGGGGTCTGCAAAGTAAAGGAAATATAAGCGAGGGGAACCAACCTGGACCTGAAACTGTGAACATAACGTGAAGGTAATTTAAAGGGAAGTTTTAATCATTGTTTCCACTTCCACAAAAAAATTGTATAACAATGATTACTAAATGTGTAATGGCGGCTGAACACGGGTTATAACAAGGGCCATGAAAAAGCACTGAACCATCAAGTATCTCAGTCTGGTTTATGGCCACAACAGTAAACTGAATAAGAACAAGTCTACGACCTCTTAGTACATTTTGTTTTGGTTTTCTTACATTTTCACTAGACAGCCCAGTCATTTGGGGCTGGACACAGTGAATTGTTGTTGGGCAACCCCACATCGCCTCGGATATGCTCAAGTGTACCACATATTTTCTATTGCACAACACATAAAAGTTAATGCCACTGATAACAGTATGCTGGTCTTCATGATGTAAGTTCTAGAAATTGTCCTTTAAAAAGTGAAACCGTAACCTAGTTTTATTCTCATTGTAAATTCATTCCATTTGTTTTTATCTCTTCTTTTAAAATCCCTTCAGCAATCAGCAATGTCTATAAATGCTGCAATGTTTCCTTGGATAGTTATTCAGTTGTCAGGGTTGTCATCTGTCCCTCTCAGATAAAACAATACACTACATGAAATAGAAAAAAAAACACCCTTTGCGAAATCTTACGGATGTGACAGTGTGAATCCTGTCATTACACACACATATTTAATAAAATTCAATGTACCCCAACAACCTTAAATAAAAATGCACTATGAAGCTTTGGATTAAAGCGGCTCTATGCAAGATAATCATAGTCATAAAGCTGCTTGGAAGTAATTACTTTGCTTGACTGACCTGTTC
>JBBDHI010000008.1:12879303-12892904 GCA_037177115.1 Craterocephalus stercusmuscarum
AACAGGAGGTGTCAGGATATATAAAATTACAATATATTTCCATCAATGCACCTACTTTTTTTTTGCAAGAAAATGTATCCAGAAACAATCTCTTTGCACTTTTTATAGCTAAGTTTGAAAAGGCAGTGCTATTTCTTGATGACAGACTCAGCGTCTTTGTAACTTTAATTCTACTATTCTGTATCCTGTAACATGAAAAGCTAGTTTCAAAAATATCCTTTTAATTATAACCACAAAGCATCTTTGTATTTATCAAAATGAAAAGATTTCCATGACAAGTCATAGATTACCCAAAATGTTGAATGAAGAAGATAAAGAGAAAAGAAACTTGAAGGCTGTGGAACTGATTGTTTATGTCTAAACTACGGTGGCCTGGAAGTGCAAAACAAACACTTGACCAAATTTGATCAAATCTTGAAGAGCTCAGTTGAAATATAAAAGTGTTTTAGGTGCATGTAAATTTGTTTTGCACATCAAGGCCACCGTACAAAACTATTTTGGTCAAAACTTGCACAACAGAGGTGCTACTTGCCAACTGTCAAACAGTCCAAATGGTTGGGGCATTTGGGAGCCAGACGGAGGCCAGACGGCTGATAAACTTTAAATCAAGACAAAACAGTAACAATAAGTTGACATTCTGAATTGATAACGGTCGACTAGTGCAGAATTCCCTAAAGGGCCCCCAGGGTCCGATCCGCACCTCTCAGTCTCAATGGCCACGTTAACATGGGACTTTTGATTCCTAATTAACGTTAATTAATTAAACTTAATTCTGAATAAAATGTCTGGTTTATTCCTCTCTTAATTCCGAATTTGTTAATTCCTCTCTCATTTTCTATCATGTAAACCCTTGTTCCGCTTGTAGTTAATTCCTGTCGTCTTGTCGGCATGGCGACCATACACTGTGCATCCTGTACGAAGCAAACGGGCTCAAACCGAGTCAGTTCAGGTGAAAGTGACGTAGCATGCTAGCGACTAGCTGCTGCTTCACAACTAGAACCTAGATCAAGCAAAAATGGCTCTTATTACGACGTTTTCTCCTGTTGTTGATGGAAAGAAACGGAGCGGTTTTAAACTTTGGGTAGACGTAAGTACGTACGTTACGTCACTCCCGCCATCCAACCAATCAGAACCCTTCCCAACCCCTGGCTTAAAAAAGCGGAATTAAGAAAATGTGTTGTCCATGTAAACCTTCATTCAGAATTAATATTTCCATGTAAACCTGAGGGAGAAGATTAAAAAAAAAAGAGGTCTAAGAAAATTTTTAAGAAAAAGATCTTTAAGAAAAAAGAAATCTAGACAGTGGTACTGTAAGTAGTACAGATAATACAGAATTTAATTTAGCTCAGAGCAGTTCAGTTTGTTCTGCTCCTGTTGACTACCTTAGTGTCAGGAAGCAGGAAATGATGACTTGGATTGTATCAAATAAAAGTTGTGTCACTTTAAGTCTAACTGTAAAGCTAAGAAAGTTAAATTCCAGAAGTCATTGGCAAGAAATCAGATGATTTTCAGTGCATGAATGTTAGTTTGCAAGTAAGTCTAGTATGCTTCTGAAAACTATTTATGTGCTATATTAGCTGTAAATGTAATCCTAAAGCGTCATAATGCAGGTTTCAGCACACAGTTCTTCTGCAAGAGAACTATGTTCAATCATATAAAGTAAATAATGAAGTAGAAGTGAGTAAAGGACAATAAAAGCTTCCAAAGAACATTCAAAAGTTACAACTGAAGAATCTAATGCTGTTTCAACAATACCATTAAAGATAATATTATCATCATTAGAAATATATAATATCATCATAAGACATGATAATGCTATTAGCGCCCTGTGAAATTTTGCTTAAGCCTCTAAGAGACCCTATCACCCCTGTGTACAAAAAGCAGCAGCAGCTGTAATGTAACAGGAAAAATATGAGTATCACTTCCAGGAAATGGTCTGCTCTTTCCTTTATTTTTTGTTTTTTCTAACTTGTCTTTTAAAAACGATATATTTTAAAACTAGCAGAGAAGTCATTTTTATTCCGCTGCCTTTATTATTTGAATTGTACTAAACATGATATGACATGATTTTTCCAATGTTGCATTGAGTAACATCAGTACCTATAAAAATACTCTGTGCAGCTGAGTGGTGTTGGTAGCCTGCTCATGACCAACTCAAAGCAACACATTAGTGCCGCAAAATGTTCCTGCAAGCAACATCTGTTAAGATCCCTTTTCGATCGTGTACAAATAAGAGTGCACAAACATGGGATGTGAGGATGTTTACAGCTCAGTTTTGGGCGGCTGCTGCCTTTTCCCCCTCTAATCTCATTGTGTCTCCGCTGGCCTCTGATCTTTGGCATTTTCAACATTCCAGCCATCTGCTGGCCTCTCATTTGCCTGGCAACATCCCAGCGCCACTAAACTGAACAGAGTGATGGGCGCCTCTGCTTTTACTCCTCTATCGGTGTCAGAAAGGCAAGGCAAGTTTATTTGCATAGCACATTTCCAAGTTCAAGGCAATTCAAAGAAAGAAAAAAAGAAAGGAAGATAGTCAACATGATTCATTACAAACTGTGAAGGCGCTGCAGAAAGTGAAAAACATTTGTGGCAACACAGACTGGTTCGGAGATTTATTTTATACGATACATTTTCATGTACACAAAAATGCATTATTAATCTGAAAGTGAGAAACAGTGGGTTGAAAGGAGGTGGGGTTAGAATTTCTTTTTGATTTTCAGATTAAAACACCATAATAGGAAATGACTATGTATTGATAGAAGATTTCCATAGTGAAAGGTGATGTATGTTTTTTCCCTGGGTTGTCAAAGGTAACACGCAATGCTGTGGTTACAGAAGACAGGATGTTAGAAGGTCACACAGCAGCTCATCACCAAAATCTCTTTTCTGTCACTCTCTTCTGGTACTGAAGTTTCTACCACCTTATGAATATTTTCATTAGGTGAATGACATCTTTGCGGTCCGCTTTCGCCCATAGATATGCTGATGTTTAAACAAATATGATCGGATGACATGTTAACACAGCTGAACACAATCATAACACAAGTTGAGAAACTTTTCTTAGTTGCCCAACATAGCCGTAGTTATTGTCAGTCTCAGCACATGAAGATTGGGAGACGACCAAAAATAATATTGAAAAAAAGGAACTTTCTGTTGGCATGAAGTATGAGCTTAAATGAATCTAAATATGTATATGTAAAGACCATTTATCCACAATAAACTATTTCCAAATGTTTTTTTAAATGTTTGGGAGACATGGTGGCATAAATACATGAAAAAGTTTCGATGTAAAATTAAACTAAATCTAGTTTGTCTTCAATTACCGCTTCAAAACAAAGCTTTTTGTACTGCGGGAAATGTGAAGTGTCACAAGGGAAACCAGCCCAAACACCAGCAGCCTCCGGCTCAGTATACTGCGGGTTTGGCTGGTTTTATTGGAGGTTTCATCGTGGTGAGTACTTATATTTTTGCAGGATTTACAAACTCAAATTCCTCTCAACATCATGTCCACATTTAAAACAGGAAGACTCCTACCTTTCCCTCCCGAGTGAGATTTATCCAGGCTGGACCAGAAACTCTGTTATCTGCTTTGTCCAAACAAACTATGTGGCAAATGACCTAACAGCCATAAAGGTGGGATACAAAAGTATGCAGAGATCAAGTTTAAAGACTGACGGCCATTTTACACTGTGTTTGTGTGTGTGACACGCCGGAGCTGATCGTGCTCATGCTGATCAATGGTGTGATTTACACCGGGCCCGCCGCAGTGCGTGTCCAGCATTGCTTTATGGCACCACATCACATCCAACAACTAGATACCCACAGATGCACATCATGGCTGATTCTGTGATTAAACTCAGGAGGACGTTATCGAAAGAAGTGAGGAAAATGAAGAGAGAAAGTAACAGAGCAAGAGAAAACACAAGAATCAACATCAGACTGGCTTTTACTGCCTGCAGAGTTCAGAGAAGAGACAGGATGTAAGACAAATGTTGTATTAGCTTTTCTTAGAGGGCGCCAAAGTATGACAATATGCAGCTTTTACATGATGACAGTATGACTGACTTTTATTGTACTGTAGATAAATGTTTATATGGATGCTATTCACATACAGACTGTAATTCAGATCATCTTATCTGAAGCTCCTGTATCACAAAGAGAGCGTGTCTATCTCTTATTGTTAGAAAGGTTTTCAAAGGTCAGTCTTCAAGGAAGTTTTTACCGGGCAAAATCTGCACGTCACATGTAATTCTGACTGTTTCCAGACTATAAACACTCTAACTAACACAAATACACACTCGCACCTCTGCACTGCTGATAAATCCAACCACTAAAGCATGTCACAGGCCATACTCAGACTTCCTGTCTGCTTTTACAGCCACCAATAAACTTACTAGTCTTGATCAGTGAACTTTTTGTGTGAGGGTGTGTTTTCTTTCAAAGGTGATGGCTTTGAAAGTGTTTAAATTTACAGTGTTTCATGTGAAAGGGAAAGTAAGGCATGCAGGGGGGAAAAAAAAAGTCTGAAAAATGTGTGTGAGCAAAACAATGAAAAGGTATCTCAGAAAAAAAACACAATGTCCCCGGTTTACAAGAAACAGCATGATGTGAAATGTGTGTGTGTGTGTGATGAACTCAAACTGAGAGCGAGATAGACAACAGACAAAGCGGAGGAGGGAGAGGAAGAGAGGGAGGGGGAAGAAAGGGCTGGGGTTTCCTTGCCTCTCCCTGAAGTCTAATCAAGATAATGACGCAGGAGATGACACCGCACATGTACATACACATACACAACCACTTCCACACATGTACAGACAAATCGCACTGCAGTTGCCCCAAACCATCACCATGGATTTCACAAACAGCCAACGTGTGCATTAAAAAAAACATTACTCTCTCCCCGGATTCCGCCAGAATCACTCACATCTCTCTGTGTGTCATTATTCCTCACTCTCTCTTTTTCTTTTCTTTCTATCCTTGTGTTTCCTAATCCACAGCTACTCTTCATCCTCCCTCCTCCTCCCCGTCACCGATTAACCGATCATTTATCGGTTCTGTCACTTTTAGAACCACATGCTGTAAATGGACTGTGTGTGTAGATATCCTGGGTTAGATTTAAGTAACAAAATGTCTTGGGTTACATGTAGAAAGAAAAAAAGCATGCTTGAATTAAGATTTTCATTAAACACTCCTGAGGTAGAAAACTAATTATAAACACAAGTGCTTTTAAGCCTTCTGCACACTAAATAGTTTGTCATTTTTCTCATTAGAGAAGGAAAGAACATTTCTTTGGCAAACTGCAATCATCTGAATCCACTTGGTGGCCTCCTATACTTGTCTTTAATCTGCCAACATGGTACTTTATTATATTTAGATTACATTTAAAGAAATTAAAGGTGAATGTTAACAATAATCAGCACTCAGCTGATATTATAAAATGGGACCACATTGTTAAAAATGCCACTGAGGATTAATCAATGGTCTGTGGCCTACTGTACTGCAGTTCACCTACAACCCCTGTTGCTCCATTCCTTTGCCTTCATTTCCAGGGCTGTATTCTGACTGGGCTCAACAACGTCACAGATAATGTCTTTGTTTTCTTTCAAAATCCCTTTATGTAACCTCAACCCATTTTTCTAAATCTCTTGCTCTCTCGCTCTCACTTTCTCCAGGAGCACCAGCTAAGAAGTTTAATTGACTCTGTGGCTGCACAACGATCCAGTATTTAGAATTTACCCACATGTAATGTACTGCTCTGATAGATCTGAATTGTTATCAGTCATGGCAAAATGTTTTTATACTGCACAAATTGCAATTCAAAAGGAATATGTTGACATTTATTTCGAAAGATAGCGTGAACAAGCAGGTGTTTTCCAGTTTATTATCCTTTTCAAAAGAAACTGAGCTCAGATGAAAAAAAAAGGGATTTATGACCTGAGGAACAGATAAACATGAACTTCTGTCACCCGGCAAATTTAATTAAATTTGACCTGATGGCCTTGAAGGACTAAGCTGATTCTGTTTCTGAAGGAAACAGGGTTTTGTAAAGAGCTCTTTTAGCCTTTAGAAACAGATTCTGGATCAGGAAAAGGACAGACCTGACACAAGCTTCATGGGATGTGATGTCTTTAGAACAGATGAGGATATTGACCTGCTCACCTTATATCATGTCACATAACACATTATTTACTAATAACTGGAAAACTGCACAGGCATTGGGTAAGCCAAATGGGATGATCCAGTACTCATAAAGGCCAGCAGGGATGTTGAATGCAGTTTTCCATTTGTCCCCTTCTCTGTGGTAGTTATTTCTACATCCATCTTTGTCAAAACTGTGGCTCCATAACGAAGTTCAAAAGCAAAGGTCATGGATAATGATTTTTGACAGTTATATCATTGAAGCCTCTAATCCAAGCATAATGTTAGTGTGCTATCCTCCTTATGCACAATGAGGCATCCAGGAGCAGGAGCTGAGGAGAGGCGGATAAGAGAGCTAATTGGTCCAGAGTGCGGCGCTTTCTACCAGTTGATCTCTTATCCAGAACGTAACATCAGCTCATCAGCGCCTATTACCGGGGTAATACAACTCAGTTAGGAGAGAACCACCTTCATAGTACGGAAAACCCCGGGTTAACCCCAAAGTTACCCCGATAAGAGAAAATCCAGCTCTGCAGTACAGGCCTCTTATCTGCTGTTTGAAATCTGTCCGTGTTAGGTGGAAAGTGAAACTAAACATTTTGTTATATTTATATTTGATAGCTTAGCTTATTTTCGTGCTTCTTTAAAGGCCTAACTACTTTTTATTTGACACTACACTGAGATTAAATCTAAGTGTATTCATATAGCACATTCAAAAACAACTGACTTCACAATGAAAGGGCTTCAGAGGGCTTCGCAATAAAAACTGCAATCAGAGATACAACTGATGACATATAAAAATAACAATACAAGCCAAGCTATTTTCCGTTTAGCTCGCACTGAAGGTCAGGGAGAAGAGGTGTGTTTTCAGTCTTTAGATGTCCAAAAGCCTGAGAGAGCTTGACTTCATAGTAATTCTTGATTGGGCAATTCTTTCTCAATAAGTATTGATCTTATCAGAACTAAGTTTATAGCTTTCAGGTGTGATCCATGTGATTGGTGTAACTGAAAATGAGGATAAAAAATAAAGGTAGTAATATTTGGGAGCCCAGAGGGAATAAGTCTGACAAAAAGGAGACGTGTTGAATACACGCCATAAGTAAATTGTTCTTCAAATGAGCACCAGCTGAGATACATAATGTGCAGATGCACAAGGGGTCTGATGTTCAAACAAGAGGGCACACACAAACACACACACACACTAAACACATCAGACATGGATGCATGTGGTGTCTGCATTTAAAACAGCCGTATCCTTCAGAAGTGTGCCAGAGAGCGCGAGAGAGGACAACAACAGGGATTAACTGAGAGTAAAGAAGCTCCCTCCTCCCATTATACACATACACACACACGCACGCACACACACACACACACACACACACACACAACAGTCTGACCTTTGAAGGAAAGCGACAGATGGGTCTTTTTCTTTGGTCAGGTCCCCGCAGGCAGCTGTCCAGGATATAGGGAGGTGAGATGGGGTGGGTGCAAGTGTGGATTGGTGGGCTCAGAGAGGCGGTCAAAGGTCAAACACTCCCAGGAAGAAACAGCTGAAGTCCACACAAATTTATTTGGACTTGTACAAAGTGACACGTGCAGCCAGGCAGCCTTATCTCACATTCATGTAGGCACATACATATTCACAAATGTTTCCATCTGCCTCTATTTGTCTGTCCATCTGCCTGCCTCGCTGACCCATCATCATTTCTCTTTCGGATCAGGCTATAGCTTTGTGTCAAATTAATATGGGTCTTCACCCATATAAGCTCAACGCGGCTGGTTGCCAGGCAACAAGGGAGTCCTGATGGTCACGGTTGAGCTTTGTTCCTTGTCATATCTGTTTGCTTGTGCTCACAGATCAGTTTGGTGATTCACGCAGGGGGTTCCCTTCTGTTTGGACATGTCTGCACATGTTTAGGAGAGAGAGTGGGAGAGAGGAGGTCTAAGTAGGAATTTGGTGTCAGACTGTCAATGGAAAGTCATCAGAAAAATGTTGGCTATTGACCATGATGTGGTTTACTACCAACAATTTGAAATGGAACATTAGGCTCATTGAAAAAGGTTGAGGTTTGTAGCTAAGGTCCCCAAATTGGTTGAAAATCTTTTCACCCAACCTTTCTTCCTACTTTTGACTGTGAGCAAATATTTACTGGAGAGAGGATGGATAATAAGCAGTTGCAGAAATCTGCAGAACTGTAATGCCTTGTTTCCACTGGTGGGTACGGCGCGGATCGCTACGGTCCGGTACAGTCCTGAACGGTCTAGCCCATTCAGAAAAGCTTTTCCACTGCAAGTTGGACCACCAGCCGGCATGCAGGGTTTGACAAAATGACTAGTGTGACGTCATACCAAAACACGTACATGTAACGCCATAAAACATGAGATGTACGTTTTAATTCCTCAGCGCTCCATCCAGCTCATTTTACATGACTTCATCACCAACTGTGGGAGGAAACTTTGAACCTCGAGAGAGGTACTTTGAACAGACCTTGCTGCTGTTCAAAGTATTTTTTTACCGTTTACTTTCCAACGTGGACTGACAGTTTGTGTTGCACTGCTTTGGGAGTGCATTGTATGGTGTAATTTTCAATGGGCCCACAATTGAAGGGGGGGCAAAAATGCTACGGTTTGGTATGGGTTTATGGTACACTTCTACAGTGGAAATGGTCAAAATTGCGTACTCGACCATACCGATCCGTACCGACCCATACCATACCGCTCAGTGGAAAGGGGGCATAAGTCTGAATTACCATTTTGCCTGAAAATGTAAAGGTGTTCAGCTGTCATATAAGTGATGTCTTGGCTGATTGTACAATATAGTTAGCGGGCTGCAACTGTGAAGTTGAAGGATTCTGCATCATCTAATTGACTGAAAAATGACCACCCTGTTTACCACAGTGTGCACTGATATATTAATTGGCGTGAAATAGAGAAGGAATCAATTTTTTTGAAAAACAAAACAAAAACAAACAATGTGTGTATCTCTTTGTCTGGTGTGAGCTTGCATACATGTTGTCTGGACAAGACCTTCAACTAAGCCAGATTTGCTTCTTTTATGGAATTTCACAAGTTCCTTGTTTCTGCTATAATCCATGCTGTTCAGGTGTCATTTGTTGCCTTGGCTAAAATCCTACTCCATGCTTCATTTCCAGTGGCTGATAGGTAGATGTAGGTGGTAATAGCAAACATATAATAAGATGACTGGCTAGTGGAAGACAGATCCCTGTGCAGTACATTTCAGTGGGACAACCTGTAAAGAACCACCCCAAAGCAAATAATCAGGCCTTGTCCCCTGAGGTTTACATTGAGTGCAATTGGTTCGCACCAATATTGCCATCACCACACTGAGACCAGACCTCACTCCGTGGTTGGAGACCAAGAGGAGTGTCTTGCTGGTCGAGCTGACAGTTCCAAGGGAACAGAGCACAGAGGAAGCAATCAAGAGGGAAAGATTATTAGCAGCCGAGTGCGAGGCTGGAACCAGCAATTTATCCGGTGGAAGTCAGTTTCCACACCTTTGTGAGTCATTCAACTCTATACTGGATCATGGCACCAACTCTCTTTACATTTCTGTCACAATACAGTACACTATTTAGGGGTCATGATCAGCAACATTCTCATAATTATCTCACAGTGATCATCTGACCGTGCAGTCTGATCATCTTGGCTAGCCCAAATTCTAGTGATATACAGTACTGTACTTGCCATTAATATGTGAGCAGAGCTTCAAAGGTCTGGAGCAAGAATAATTTCCACCTCTGCTCTCTATAAAGTGTCTTGTTACCAACACAAGTTTTCATCAAACACTGAAGTATCGCAGTCAGGGCATCACAGTAGTTTATGTATTTGAGCCCATACCATGCTTAAGGGACTTTTTCTTTACTGAACCACAGTCAAGAATTATTGGTGAAGTCCGTCCAGCACAGTGGCAAATGGAAAACCACAAAAATAAATTCCCCAGACATCAGGGGCCAAGAGCACACTTAGCCAGGTTCTTTGTATTCAGTACTGTGTTCTCAACACTGCCTCAGAAATGAGAAGTAAATTAATCTGATGAAATGTGGACATTAGAAAAAAGAAATAAGAAAAGTTTTACCTGCTTTATACTTTCCTTTTACTTTCCAAGTCAGGCCGCTTACTGTTGCAGTGTCTGCACTCATACTAGTTCACATACATCAAAGTGGGTTATGGCTGAAGTTTCCATTTCATGTTGCAATACAAGCTACTTTCAAACAGGAAAAAGCACAAACATTTTTTTCTTTCTTTCTCTTTTCATAAACACAGTTTCATTGAATCTACACTATACTCAACAATGTTTGGTGACTTTACTTAAAGCATCGGCGTAGTTCTGCAACTCTGCAGTGTTTCTGTTTGTGGAGAAGAGTTCAAGTAGAACTATTTGCCATAATACTGTATGTAAATGTTGGTTCATAGACAGAAAGAGAGTGCAAATTCCAAAAAGGACACATCTTTGGTTGATCTTTAGCCAGTGGGCAGGGAGCATTTCACTTATAAAAGGAAACATTGATGACTTCTAGAATTGGATGATATTCTTGGGCTGCATTTTCTCTCATCACTGGTAAATTACATGAACAAGATTTTTTTGCCCTTATCGTTTATAGAACACTGCATTTTCTAGCAGTGGAAATTTCATTGGCAAGGCAAGTTTATTTTGTATCACAAATTTAATGTACTGGACAATTCATGGTGCTTTACACTTAGTGCACTCAGTGTTTAGTGCACTCAGTCCGAGCCCAGAGTTAGATGCACAGTGTTTACTGAGGCAATAAAGTTATTAATCTGCAAGTTGTTTAGGACATCCTGATTTGATATTTCAGTAAACTGAGTATTTTATTCTGGGGAAACTATATCCCCTTTATTTGTCAGTCAATAATGCAAATGTATCACATAACAGATAACAACAATGATACACATATAACATTAGCTTAATAATATAAAACATGCAGATTTTTTGCGGAGATCTTGGTTGGTTGGTAACAGATCAGCTATAACTATCATTTCCCTTATATAGACTTGTATGCTGGTAGGATCAGGGTTACATGCTAAAAACTAAAAGTTATGAATCCTGATACATACAACGTTGACCTTTTTAGTAAGCAGAAAGCCAGTTGAGGGTCCAGTTTTATTCCCAGAGCAGATCGGAGTTCCCTCCATTTATGGAAAGCTGCTCCGATGTTGACTCTAGTTTTACTCCTGCTGTGGTCCGGCTCCAAGTTTTCATCACACTACATAATTTTTTTTCTTTTCTTTTTCTTATGTGAAGTGTGAGTTGGTGTTTCAGGGGCACTTGAGGCCACCGGTCCCTTGTTATCCAGCAAAAGCAAACCTTAGAATGATTAAAATAACTAAATAATAATCAACAAAAAATATACTCAGAGAAGATACTGTATAGGATGAAATGCAAGAGCTATAATTGGTACAATTTAACAATTTCAAAAGAGATATGTGCTTTGGTTAGATTTATGCTTTGTTTAATTGTGCAGCATAAGACAGTTATGACAGATGAAAAATATTAGAAATGCCAGAAAACTTAAAGAAAGGGAGAAGATCATTGAGGCAATACAGTACATCAGCATTCCTGCTTCCAGAGATAAAAATACTAAAGATAAAAGTTAATGATGTGCAGCAAGAGCAGAGAGGAGAGGAAGGTTTATGTCACATGCACTTTATTTTTGGGGGATTTTTTTTGCACCTTCCACTGACACTGCTGCAAGCATATCTTATCTCAGTCTCTCAAGCAACAGTCTTTGGACGACTGCAGAATGCTTAATCTATTTAAATGGAAAAACCCAACAAATATCCTGCCGTCAGGGGGAAAATGTTAAGTGGCATTTGCTGTAATATAATTGGAAACTGTTGCAACATCTTGGCACATTTTAATGCTGTATTTATTTACAATGTTTGGTAAGTTTCTTTGTTTAATCAGAATAGATCTTGTCATGCAGATTATTTTTGTGCCCATATTTTAATGTTGGTGGAGCAGTTTCATCTCTTCTATCTTTTCATTTATTTTTTTCATTTTGCCAGGTCATTGCTTGGTCATAAAAACATGTGGCACTAATTTGTTTTGTCAGTCCCCTTGTCTACTGAGGTCAAACTGTACTGCTGCTCATACTGATTGCCCTTGACACTCTGTGAACCACTTCAGGTCCCAATTTGGAAATCAATATCAGCTCTAGCCTGAGCATGGACGCTGCAACAGAAATAAATGGGTTATGTGTGTGATGAATACTTGAATTATGGAGACATCAAATACAAAGAACCCCCACCTCAAATAATTCTTTATTTAAGCAATAGAGAGCCAATAATCACACTGATCTCTGCTTATAGACAAGCAGCAGGTGATTTCTTGGTAATGGTACAGATAAAAGTAACTATTGATATTTCCTGCACTATAATAATGATCATTCTTCAGTATCTGATCTTGCAGCTTTGCAGAAGTCTTTCCACTTAATGCAAACACACACCATATACACATGCAAAGTTTCATATCAAAGAAAAAGGAAAAAAAAGTTAAAAAGAAACAGATTACAGTATATTTGCTTTGAAAAAAGCCATATCTGCCTGCCGGACTCAAAACAGATTTTATTCAATTATGTTTTCTTTCTTTTAATAAAAAAATGTTTTTATCAGTCATTATCAGCACAGAGAAAACACAAACGACTTGAGAAATGTATGTTTTAGCCTGTTTTGGCTGGGGTTATACTGCTCAATTTTTTCTTTTCATAGTATCCCAAAATGACTTTTATTTCTGTCAGTGCTGGAAACGTATTTAAGCGACCTGTTTCTAAAGGAATGGCAAAGTGTTGTTCGGTGCTGTTGACGAGTTATCAACAGGAATATGCACTTTAGTCTCAGCCATAACCAATGCCAAAAACAACAAAATGTCTGCAGGGAGCCAACAGCTCTAACAGTGTTAAAGAGCTTTGTCCTGTTCCCACACACACACACAAACACGCAAGGAAAACTTAAACAGAACAGCCCTGTTAATCTCCTGCCAATCACAGCTCTTAAATAAGGTATGTCATAGTTAACTGCATTGATCAGCAGCACATCAGCTTCTAGCGTGTCCGATGGCCCTCTGGAAATGTGAATACAATAGTTATTAGTTACAAACTATTCTATGTTAGGTAAACTGATTCTTTTAACACAATTATACTCTTCAGCACTCCTGATTTGGATAAAGTGGTTTAGAAAATGAATGAATGAATGCTCTTAACATGACAGCTGTGTGTGTTATGATATAGTGCAAAGTTTGAACTAGTTTTTCTTCTCTAGAAACTCTACGATGTTTTAACAGTGTGTTTTTAGTCAGCTACGAGTAGGGATGGGTATCGTTCAGGTTTTATCCGATTCCGGTGCCAAACTGGTACTTTTTAAATGGTACCGGTGCTTAAACGGTGCTCAAACCGGTGCTTAAAGAATGGAAAAGAAACTTTGTCCAA
>JBBDHI010000008.1:12932136-12942281 GCA_037177115.1 Craterocephalus stercusmuscarum
ATGTGAGCTTCTCATATCAGTCTCATGCTGATTCTGAGCACATCCAAGTTGCATTTGATCAATGATAGGTAATTAATAACATCTTGATAGCAATTAGGAATTATACTTTAATGAAAAGGCTGGCACTTGCTTCAAAGTGCTATTTTTTTCATGACAAGATATGAAAGTAAAAATGTGCAACTTTTCAACCTGTTACTTAATACTGATTGATTTTTATCCCATGCACAACTCTGCCAGCTACTGATTAGGACATGCATCATCCAGTGAGTTTATATACTAATTTCATTAGAGCGTGGTGTGGCATAAACTCACTGATTGATGCAAGTTCTTCACACTGAAATCTATCAATGCATTTTCAACTTACTCCTTCTCTTTGGACTGCTTTTCCACTGTTGTCAGGCACTCCCACTTCTTTGTCGTCTGCTTCTTGCACATGATTAAGACCATGTCTGTTTTTATCTGTGACAGGGAGGAGAAGCTTTTAGTAACACAAATCCACATTTCGTAGATTTTTAGAAATCAGAGTAATTTTTATCTAGTTTAAACGCAAATTTCCAGATGTGTTTACAATTTGCTTAAGTGTCTTGTTTTTCCATCAAGAATAATAACAGGCTACAACAAAAATAAGGTGATAACCTCTTTGTCAAAAAGTGACGGTGGATTCTAAACGGATGATATACAGATATGGTGCTACATATGCCACCAAAATCCTGATTCTACAGATTAAATATTTTGAAGACTGCTCATAACAGGCACTGCTAGGATTAAAGATCTAGTAGTCCTCTTAGAACAAATTCAATCATCACATTGTTTTGCTCACATTTCAGAATGCATCTTCTCTGCATTCAAATAGGGATGATAGTTTCTTTAAAAAAAGGAGACACCGGCAGCACGCAGAGCATCACATGTGCAGCTGATGCAGTTTTTTTTTGTTTTGTTTCTTAAAAACATGTAAGAAAGAGGAATCACCAAGCTTTGTGGGTTAATAGATCAACTTTGTAATCTGTAATGAATTCCCTCAGCTGAATTTCATTTTGCTGAGAAAAATGTGAGGTCTACTCTGCACAGACAAAATGCATTCAACAGAAACAGATCGGTTTGTCTACGAAAACAGTGACTTTTGCCTTAAAGCTAAATCCAGTTAAGGACATGAAATGCACTTCACAAGCTAAATTTGGGAGAAAAACAGCATGTTTGCATGATCATCTACAGTGCATGAAAGGTGGGACTGAGGAGAGCTGTCCGAGTGGTCGTGGATGATCATGGCTGGTAGAACAAAAGCAACTGCTTATTCATCCTAGCATGAAGGGATATGTTTGCATGTCTCTGTCACTGCTGATGACCACACACACAGTTCTTCCAACAGTTAACCACTTTGAATTTGCTGCCTGGCTGAAAGCCAGCTATCTAGAGCCAGACTGATTTCATAACCGAAAGCAGAAAGCACAGGTGCAAAGCACAGATAACACCTGCCTGTTCGCAATTTTTTTTGTATTTCCGTTTTCCACAGCAAACTTAACTACAGCAAAACAACAGCGCCAACACAACAAAGATCAGCCTTCAGCTCACACTGCTCCACATATTTCTGATGTTGCCCCAAAGTGATGGCAAAATGCTACACATGCGTTTGCAAATCCTCAACACAAAGAGGCTGCAGAATTATAATTAAGTTCTAAAAAGTGAGCACAAATATTATGTTTCTCTCTTTAAAATAAGCACACCAAATGCACTTATAAACCTTATTCACCTTTTTGTAGCTGTCCTTTTCATTGATTGAATGCAACAGGTTGAGAATAGTCATCTGATGGTTTTTGCCATCCAGATCCTTCACCAACACTGAAAATGAGCTGGAACAGAGACAATAAGCAAATTCAATTATAATTAGAAGGATTTGATGAAAAAAAAAGCAAGAAAATGGTATGAGCTGAGCATCACCTTACCTTTCTGTAAAATTGACTTCCACATTTTCAGATGGCATTTTGTGTACATCTTTCAAAGCCAGGTAAATTTTGACAAATTTCTCAGACTGGTCCCATGCTGCAAAAAGGACAAAAACATCTGAATAATGTGCAAAGTCTTTTTCAGCCCTAGCACACACCTCAACTGTTGCTTATAGTCTTACTAAGAAAAGACTGTTCCATACCATAGCTTGTGATCTTCACTGTGTACCCTGCTTTAGAGACTGCAGATGGGTCTGCCTCTTTTCTAGCCTGATGCTCCTTTTGCTGTCGTTTGGTTGTGAGCTCTTTTTCCACCTTCTTCTGCTCCTGTTTTAAAAGTTCTTGCACTCTCTTCCTTTCTGCCTTCTCCAGGAGGGAGCCCAGCTCCTGCAAGTCTGCCTCCAGCTGGTTGATCTGTGTTAAGCATAGAACAGGATCACTGAACAACATATTTTGCTGTAAAACAAAAACAAACTGTGAAAATCACAGAGAGTAATTATTTAATTCAAATGTGTTTTTAAAAACTAGAATTACAGTGAAATCCCTGTTTCAATAGATCCAATGGTCTGTGATTTGGAAGTAACAATGTCATGTTTAATTTCTTATCTCCAATTTTATAAAGCTTTCCTAAAATAATGTTGGAAGTACATCTACCTCTTTTGTGTGCCAAGTCCATCCTTGCACAAACATTATATCATTTTTGGATTTATGCCAAACTGCGCCCAATAAAGCTGCTTCATTTACCCAAATCACTTTTTAATGGACTGGGGATAGCATTCAGAAAGAGATTTGGTTAATGTGAAAACTGTATGAACATTGCCAATTTTGGCTTGAGTTCCTATTAGTTTAATGCCCTTATTGAAAACACAAACAAACAAACAAAACAATTGCTTTCTTGTTGTTAAAGTAACAGGAGGCTCCCTTAACTTTGGCGTTGTTGCCCTAAAATCATATGAAGACCAATAATAAAAATAAAAGAATGTAGCCTACTATAAAATGTCACAGGATGGGGTATCAAAAGTGTTGATTTAAGCTGGGGATTTACCGTACTGGAGGTTTTATTTTCTTCTTTAAATCAGCATTCTTGGCAAGTTGTCTGAATGACAGGTGCCACTATATTCGCACACACTGGTGGATGCGTTGACCCAAATGGCTCAAATGAAGGGTAATTTGAAAATTAGTGCTGTAAAATGCACTGATATAACATCATTATACGTTTTTGTGTCACAAGTCCATTACAGCAGGGAAAACACTTGGCACAAAATAATAATATTCCAATGATAGAACTGAATGAATTTCAGATTTTAAAAGCAAAAATTTTCAGTTCACACAGACTAACTTTATGACTTAAATTCTTATGTAATCAGCAGATTTCGTTTAGATGAGGAGATGACCTTTTACAAAACATGCCACAGTTTAGAAAAATAAGCTATCACCAAATGCTAACCATTTCTTATATCCCGTGAAAACCCTTTGTTTTCTTTTCATTTAATTGGGGGTAACTATTAGCTCTGAATCGACAAGTCTGTAACCGTCTCCATGAAGTAAATTGCCTGAATATTCTAGCAAGTTCCACTCAAAGCTAAAAGCTAAGTTAGCAACCAAGATAGCGGCATTACTTATAAAAGTAATAATAATATTGTTTTAAATACATCTACTGCCGTGTAATTATGGACTTCTACTACTAAACTACAGTACAGATGAAAACAAACACGGCATCTCTGCAAAGATTAGAGGCTCCTTGCTAATGAACATTTACTAACGTAGCACTGCCATTACAAACATTAAATATGTTGAATTACCTTTGATAAAACCATAGGAATGACTGTTTTCCCTTCGCTTTGGCTGTGTATATCTGCTCACCTGCTCAGTTAGGTCCATCTCGGTTTTGTCCTTATCACCTCTGTATGTTTTTCACTTCTTTGCAAATTCAACAGTATAAGCTGCGTTTTAGTAAAACGTGCAGTCCTTCACCCGATGAAAAAGAGATAGAAGCCCTTGTTCTTCTTCTTTTTCTGATTAACGAATGGGCAAAGAGCATTATGTCAATACCGCCACCTACTGGACAGAAGAATTAACAGCTTTCAAATACTCTAAACGTGTTGTCGTTCTACAAATACCTCCCAATGTTTGCGGTCATCTAATACAAGGTAAATCATTAGGACGAAAAAAAAAAAGAACAAAAAACTTAGTGCATTGTAGTGACCAAATGTTACTATTCTCCTTTTTCTTGAGTGAAAATCCTTGGTAAAAAAATGAAAGATTAGTCCTATTAAATTATAGGAAACAAGAAAGAAGAAAAAGTGAATATGAATAAACTGGCTTCAACAGGAACAGCCATGTTTCATTACTTCTTAAGTGTCTTTTCTCGTAGCGTGAATGTCATACTGCTTTCAGCAACATGACTATCACTTAAGGTTATAGGTCAGTCAGTACTTTTTATAAAAGTCACTAAGTGATATTACTGACGGTGGGGGAAAAAAAGCTTTTCCTTGCTTAAATAAATCCAAACATCAATACACTGCTGTCTCCTGGAATATTTTTCAATAAACCAAGACATATCTGTATAGGTTTTTGGAAAGTTATTTATTTCTGACTCTTGTTGTGCAAGTTCACTTAACATTTACACTTTTCTGGAGTCTATCGACCATGACATTAACAGGCTTTAAATCTATACAGGAAAACAAACAAACAGCAAACATAAATACAGAAGTGGGAAAAGTCCACGCTTTGCATTGTTGCTTATTCAGAACTGACGACATGGCCAGCAAGGCCACAGTCACCACCTTGCTCTCAGAATCCCAGACATCTGATTGTGGTCAGCAAGATGACGGAAGACAATACGACTCAGTCGCCATCTCCGCTTCACTCCCCGGGGTCGGGAAGTCAGCACACACCTGTTGCGTATCCTCACAGGACAGCTGTCTCTGGGTAGCGCAGCAATCTCTTTGTCTGCCACCTCCTGCAAAGATTTTTTAAAATACTTTTGAAATGTTGATATATTTGTTTTTAATCATTTAGAAACACTTTGGTTGCCAACTGTCTCATTTGATGATTGTGAAAATCCCACATTCATAAAAATGCACTTAAAATGTACATAGAATATCATAGCAGTTCCATTTGAAATACTGGAAGCAAAACATATCAATAGACACATCATGGTGTGCTGTGTGCAATATGTGGTTTGTATGACATAAGGTTGCATATAACATAGACACATGGATGCATAATGAAATCAAATTATATGTAAAAATCTGAAAGGCAATACTGCACTTTACCTGAAGCTCTTTAGGTAGGATGTTGTTTTTTCTCAGTGCATTAATCCGTAATCTCTCATCAGCATAGTCAAAGGCCATTTGTCTTCTCTTGACATCCCTCAGCATCCTCCAGTCTACATAGTAACCTCTCATCTGCTCAACAGCTCCCCAGCAGCTCCGCAATGCCTGTAAACCATGTATACACAGTTACTAATAGCAAACCATGTGTGTCACACATAACAAGAAGATAGTTTGAACAAAGTTTCATCCTAAATCCTAAGATTTGGAATCTCCTGGTGTCAGGCTAGATATTATGTGAGAATAGCCCACCCACTTTAGCCCAACTAAAGGCCTTTGCATTGTTTTTGTCTTTCCAGAGTTAAAGAATTAGTATGCCAAGTTGGGGTGACTCATTCTTCAATAGGTTTAGCACAAAATATTACTTGTATTATTTGGCACAGTCCTTGTTTGTTCCTCGGCCACAGATGATATGGTGCTTATCATCTATAAGGTGCTCCTCAGAATTATTTCAGTGTATTCAAAACACTAAATATAAGTAAAGCCCATCCAAATAAGGATTAAGATAGATCCCCCCCCCCTCCAATACTTTTCAAAATTAATTTATCTGTTTTTTTTTTGTATTTGTCTTCAAATCTAAAAGTATGTGATACACAAAAGTTTTGCATTTTAAAATATAATTTGATTATGTTAAATTCATATATCACAAAGAAAATATCACTTTATAGTCATGAAAATATATTAAATAAAACATCAAAACTAAGTTAAATATAAAAATTTGTATCTAAACTATGCTGTGTTCGACACTTAACTTTATTAGCATGTGTTTGTCAACACATTCGTCAAACATTATTTGGCCGTAATAATAAGGTGGTTTTAACCTGTCAATATTGTACCCACCTAATTTAACAAATATAATCTTAATAGGCCGCTATGCTCTTTTTGTACACTACTTGATGCAACATACAGGTATTTTTTTCTGAAATAGTTTGTCTAGCAATTAAATAACTTTATAATCTTAACTATACGTACGCCTGCTATAATTAGCCAGAAAGCTACTAAGAACCCCTACACTGTTAACTGGAACTTTCTCCATTGGCGCAGCAAAATTAAATGAATAAACGTTAATAAAGACGCTGCCTTAAACTCCAAACATGGAGATATATTAAACACAATACCTGTTTTGGTGCGTTGACGGTGGAATAAAGGGCATTAAACCCCAAACATGCTAATCTGTGGGCCGCCATGATGGCTGGACTGTTGTAAAAAACCACCGAAGAAGAATATAAATTTGCTCATGTCGCCACACATTGACCAGGAGTAGAAAGTGCTCAACTTGGGCAAACCGGGGAATTCTTGTTAATCTTTTCCAGGCGTATTTAGTCTGAGACAGAGAATTCAGCGGAAGATACAAAAGTGAAATTATATCAGTTTTATTAAAAAAAACAACAACAAAAAACAATGTTATTAAACACATGAAAAATCTAAAGGTTCGAATCGCCGTTTCTATCATTTCCCCACCTCAGTTAATGTAATGTATTTTTGCATTTAAAGTGAATATAATGTTTCACTTTGTTGCATCCAGGTACATTAGAGAACTCACTGACCCATCCACCCTGCTTATTCCAGTGCAGGGTCACAGGGCACATTTAATGATCATGTTTACATTTCATTGCAAAATTGCAGTACTTAATGTGGCTTATTTAACAACTATACATGTCAAAAATGCTTCAAAGGTTCTAATTATATTGCTTTGGTAAAGGTCAGATTTTTCTATACAGAATAATCCTTTTTGCAATTACTCTACGACAAATAGATTAATATGTATGAACACATTTTTTTTAGTTCCTTGCGGTACTACCTAAAACCACCAGGTGGCAGTATAGTTCTTTACTCTATAACTCACCAGATTCTCTCAGCAGCCATCAAGCGGAGGGTTCCTCTCTCTTCATGTTGAATAGGAACCTTATGTCAGACTGGATTCCTACTCAATCCTTTGAAATACAGACCCATCTTTTCTCCCCTGAAAGCACTAACAATGAGGCCCTTGTGTTTATGAAGATGTCTGTCTTTTTTTTAAGTGTGTGGTTCAGCAGGGTGCTGTCCTTAAAGTTTTATAGAGAAAAAACAAACAAACAAAGAATAGAAGCAGATTCCATTAAACAATCATTATTGTAGAGCCTGAAGGGGATGTGTTCTTGGATAAATATTAACACATGACAAAGTGCAGACAGTTTCCTCTATAAAGAGCAACATTATGAAACAGGCTGGGAAAACTGCACAGGCATCTAAACAATAAATTAAATGCCAAACGTCAGATAAATAAATCCATTATTTAAAAATGACAGTATATGTAAATTCTCATTATGTCAACATCTAGTAAATATATCTAGTGTTCATATAAATGAGATTTACATTTATATCATGACACAATAATCACCTGGCTTCAAAGGGAGAAACATATGATTGTAAAAACATAGCATGTGCAGTGTATCCTTAAAATTTAACAACACCGGACATGTGGACAAACTAAAATAAAAAATCATCCTAACATGCCATCTACAACTAAGGAACAGTATCTAAAAAGACCTGACAAAGGACCTGAGAGATTCATCTAACCCTTCATTTGATCATCTGCTGTTCATTGGAGCATCATCAGAGGTGGTCTCTGTGGAGCGGGAGCTGTCAGGAGGCCAGTGTTAATGAAGAAAAATAGGCAGGAAGTGCTGAGTGAGCTAAATGACACGAGTACTGGATTGAAAATCAGTAGCAACAGGTCTTGTGAATGGAGTGATAAATCCTCCCCCAGAGCTCAAATCTCAACATTACTGAAGCAGAGTGGGGACATCATGAAAGGGAATGGAACAAAAAGCAGCCAACATCTTTATATTGTTACCGCCGTATCTTGTTTTTCTGGTTAATCTAGAATTGAGGAGTGGACCAAGACTTTTAAATCAGATTTTAAACAGTTTCAGTAAAGACAAAATGTTTCTGCTCAGTTCTAGAGATTGGAAAACAAAGCAGTGTAATTTTTTCAGCTACAGTATCTAACAGTTAAACTGTTTTTTGGCCCTCAGATAGTTTTGGGCTTTTGTTCAAACCCTTAATGCAGCTGCTTCAATATCACTGGGAATGCAAAAGCCTTCTCTTCTCAGAGGCATTGTGTGACAGCCCAATAGTGTGATGAGTCCGGTTGTGTTTTAAAAACATTAGCTATTTGTGTGGGGTTCAGCAGTAAGAAAGATCTGACTGGTTCCCGTCTTTTTGACTTAAAAAAAGCAATATAAAATATAAAGTTATCTTGTACTGATGACTTACAGTAACACCAGTGGAATTCAACATCTCAGCCTCGATCATGTGGGAGACTTGTGAGATTTGGGAACAAAGCTATAAAATGTTAAACTGGTGTGTTCCTGAGCAGTGGAGAGTACTCAGGGGGACAGTAGACAGGTGGCATCATCCATAATACTGACAGCAGTCAAGTGGGTGCTGTCAACGCAATAACACAAGGTAACTGAGGCTGAAACAACTGGGACTCCTGGGTACACATGAGAATTGCGGCACTGGAAAATGCAAGATGAACAATCTTTATTGTCGCCCAGTTATATACAGTATGGTCTGCATCCACACAAAGTTAGACAGTTTTTCATACAAAAAGTGTATCAAAGGACTGATAGTTATGCGGAGGTCTGTTTGAAATAAAAATTTGAATACAGTTTTGTATTAGAGATGTCAAAGTTATCATTAGTCAGATCCCTCAGTCCCACACTGTGGAAAATCTTTAAAATGTAAATTCAGAAGTACAAAAGGCTCATGCCTTCGATGCCGTGCATATAAAGTAAGAGGAAGCTCTGCTAATACATCCCAGGCAGACAACTAACCTCTCTGGTGTTAATCAGCAATACCTTAAATGTGGCATTCTTTTATTCTACACTGAACACTATGATTAAAGCAAATAAGGCTCCCCTGGCTGATCAAACATGGTTCTGATTGACTCTGTATACCACACAGAAACGAAAATGTGACGGGCACAGATGTCTGCATATTTCCTTTTTGGTTGGTATATGAGTGTTTGAAAATGGAGAAGAGGCCAATTTTCTGCTCGCAAATCCAAGCTTTCTTGTTTAAGAGCTACACTGATAAAATGTAAAACAGAGGGTCAAACACACTCACACAAGAAGCCAGTTTAGATTCACAGTTAAAAACGATTGTCTTCATCTGAATGACAGTTTAATAGCTGCCATTCAGCTTGTAAACAATAAACAAGGTGTTGCCTTTCTTTGTGGATGGGCTTTAATATATTTGACCTAACTGTGTACAATATGGGAACTTGTCAACATGAATTATGTACAGCCAATAAAATTAGACTGCACCATCAAAACAATGAAATATATATGAAGTAAACAACACAGTTTAATGTTGGCATCTAGGAGAGAATGAGATCTCAGCTGGGACTATCCAAGGCGTCAGTCAGATTACAGCTTAATGTAGCATATACAATTAGGAAAATAATAATGGCAGTAGAGCTAGTATCAGAAGATCTGGTTCCGCTCAGAGGGATATGGTGTTCTTAATAACACACAGACACATAACTGCAGTGTGTAGTCATGATGTATTTTCTTTTTAAGGTGTGATGCCAATACATATTTACAATTATATACAGTCCACAATGAGATGGTATTCAGGAGTGGTTCTGAATGAGTCTATGCATAAGAGTTTTTGTGTCCGAAGCTGCAACACAGTTTTTATGATGCTTGTAGAAAGCAAAAGTCCAAATTTTCATGGGCTTAATGCTGTGTGAGCACGCATGTGTGTGTGGCTGCAGTGCCTCCTATGGCACTGAAAGTGCTACACTTAGGGGCTGATTTATTAAGAGGGCAAAATTGCTGCGGTATTCAACATTTGCTGAGCAATTTTGCTCCGGTTATGT